>JAPQRQ010000008.1:25554899-25573942 GCA_037367365.1 Apogon talboti | reverse complement strand
CATATATCAAAATGAAATTGCTGATCCAAACACCTAATGATTTATAAATGAAAATAATAGAAATTGTCAGGGGTGCCCAAACTTTTTCATACCACTGTAGCTTCTCTGTCACAAACACCAAACAGGAAGCAGCAAACTAAACGAAATGAAACGACTGATGTCAGATATTGGACAGAAGCAGAAATGGAAGAATCCAGTTTGGTGTGTGTTCTGTCTGCAGAGAAATGACAGGTGATGGAGATGATCAGACAGTAGTTTACTGTGCTCTGTTCTGTTCTTCTTCCTCTACTGTTGTAGGTTAGAATACTTACCCTGGGTCCGTCTGTGTGTCTTTGCGTCTGTCCATCCATGTCAAATTGTCAGATCTGTGTCATGTTTGGTATTTTTGGTGTACGGTAAGGTGACCTTCATTTTCATGGTCCAGTTGTGGTTGACATGTCAAACTTGGATGACAGTGTTGACCTTTTCAAGACTTTCACTAGAAATATGTCATTGAAGAAAACCGCTAAAAAAGTAGAAAGGATATATTGACCACTGAGGTTGATTGATTCACAGTTTGTCCTTATGTAGAGGGTAACAAACAGAAACTAACTCCCCTTTAAAAACTGCCACTCACCTCTCCAGTGTGTCTAATCCAGCCTGTTCATCTTAAAATGAAAGCATGTGCTATGTTTTCTATATAAGGGCACATCCAATCACTAGTGAATATGTCAGATAAGTAAAGACCTAAGGTTTGAACTGGACCAGTAACTAAGAACTCTTCTGCTGCTTTGTTTTTAGATATGACACGGGTAAGGCTCTAGTCTTCCAGTGGCTTTAGTTGTGATTCTTGACAAAACACATGGACCTTTAGACTCCATTATGAGCCGCCTCTGTCTCCTGTCAGTGTTGTGTGCTGTAAGTATTCCACCATTCATGTGCTTGTACTGTGGTTCTTATTCCAGAGTACCAGAGACAACAGACATAAAGAGCCTGTTATGCTACAGCTGTCGGCAAACCGTTAAAGACATGGTGAGGAACAGACCTGTGGGTGGTTTTAATACTGTTCTATAGTGTCTCAACTGATCTTATACTCTAATGCAAGCTAACACATATAATGGTTTATAAAAACTGCAATCCTATCACATCTTAAGAACTTAACCATGGTAACACTTAAAATAACCAGCTCCACCAACTGAAACGAGGAGGAAACAGTCATAATTAGTGGCTCATGGTTTTATTATTTTGTGTAACGAAAATTAAGACACAACCTTTATAGAAAACACAGTAAGTGTGACCTGCTATTATTATGACTATTAGAACTATATCAGTTATCTGGCTGTACTAGCGCTGCAGTTATCGATTATTTTTGTAATCAATCATTATTTTCTGTAATTTGATTTAACAATCATTTGAATAGGCAAAAAAATAGTAATAGTGTGAAACAGACATGTCTGAAAATGACAAACAACTTGTCTTTTATTCCAGAACCAGCTGAAATGACAACAACAAAAAGTATAGAAGTAAAGTATGTATAAAATATATCTGTATAGAAATAACAACAACAATGGTATAAAAGTATATAAAAAAATATATAAACAACTACAAACAAGTCCAATGACATCTACAAATAATATGTCTGCAGTCTTCAACACATTTGGATCCAACTGACTAACAACTGAACATGGAACTAATAGACAACTGTGTGTTGGTCCTGGTGTCATGTGCGTCACAATAAGTCTGTGTGAAACACAACAGTGGGACCAATGTTGAGCGGCAGCGAAATTAAGGAAACGAAGCTTTGATTCAGGAAAATTGTAATGCAAATTTATTTATTGTTTTAATGTGTTTGAGTCGATTAATCGTTGCAGCTCTAGTCTGGTCCATCGATTGAATTATTTTACTAGTATGTTGTCTTGTGCCTGTTAAAATAGTTTCGAAACACTTTGGTTTCAGTGAGATTTGAAGTGGTGGCACAATCATGTTATTTAGTTTGGGGAAAAAAAAAATCTTCATTTACCCACAGTTGTAAAGCATATTATTCCAAGTCAAGAACTAAACCGCTTTGTGTAACAAATCCATGCAGACATGTAGCAGTCAGGGGTCTGGCTGTCGGTTAAACCTAAGCCTTAGTCGGTGTCTGTCGTAGTGACGCTGATGTCTGCCTGTTTGTGCGTTGGTGCTCGGCTTGATTCTTCAGCTTTTGTCTCTTGTTTGTGTGTTTGTTCAGTCGTCAGTGGATCATCTGCCTGCATACATCCTGTCAGAAGCCCAGAGGAGGAACAGGAGGTGAGAGCTTTACACCTGAAACCTGAAAATGATGGACAGTCACTGCAGTGCGGGTACATGGGTGTAGTTTGGGAGTTTAATTTTTCAACACCTGAGCTGCATTTCAGTGGTTGACAAACCACATGCATACATACAGTATATGAGTCCAGAATACTATGACAGGGTTACAGGGCCACACTGAGGGGGGAGAGTTGATATTATTAGAAATAAATGTTGTAATATTATAAGACTAAAGTCATAATTTTGTATAGAAATGAGGACATCAAGAAATCAAACAAAATGGTAGCAAAACTATCCAGTCCAAAATGTCCCCACTGGATTCAGCAGATATTCTTAGTTCAAATGTGAACTCTGACAGTTATTATATAACTCTATATATCTCAAAAATTCAACAATTTCATCCATCAGCCTCCAATGGGGAAAATGGTTGAATCTGGTGGAATACAGTAAAAATATCAAGTATCACTACTTTTATTCACAATTAAATGTTGACATTAAAGAATGTCGGTTAGTGAAATCAGATGCAGCTTTTTATTTTCTTTCCTCATGTATTTCTTCTTACAAGATTATGTGCCATTGAGCATACTCTAAAATTCAACTGAGAAAAACTTTTTTCCATACTTTAAGACCTTCACACAAAATTCCAGACTTTTCAATGTCTGGAAAATAGCATTTCAAAATTCCAGACTTTAAGACCTGTGCAAGCACCCTGTATTTAAGAGAAAAAAAATAATGATGTGACAATTTTAAAGCAGGTTTTTTTTTGTGCATGTACAGTTTTGCTACAAAGGTGTCCAGAGGGTAGTAAATTTGAGGAGGGCACAAGTGTTAAAGAAAACTAAATGATTAAAAACATAGAATAGTGATGACTATGGTGAGTTAACTGTGTGATTGTTGTTTCAGGTCCCAGATGAGAGAGCAGATCAGCGAGTTCATCCTGGATGAGGGCGTTTAGACAACTACAGGCCCCAGCATCCCAACAGGAGGGGGCGTGGTTAATGTCACTGCTTTACAGACTGTAGAAAAAACAGCCATGTTGAGTCGATGTGATCTTCTGCTTTAACATAAGCCTGAACTGTGTCTTTGAATTCAGAGGACATTCAATTATGTTGGACCGCAGAGCAGAAAAACAGAAATAAAACATGTAATGCACTAGAGACACAACCCACACTGAAGTGGAATTAGTTGGTAATATTTTTATAACTCATCTAACATTAACACCACCCAAACTATTTGTTGTCACACATGGTAATGTTCAAATCAAATCTTATTTATATAGCGCCAAATCATGGGAAACGTGACATGACACTTTACATTTAGAGCCAGTCAAGACCAGACTCTTGGTAACCTTCATTTAAGCTTCGTTAAACTGCTGCATCTCAATCATCCCATTAATGAAGACTCTTATATACACTAGGTCTTACCGAGTTGTCCCATTACAAGATGGCAGTCATCCTGTGGACCAGTTTGGACCCACAGGCCGCATGTTTGACACCCATAATTTAGAGTGAAAGAATGAGAAACTCCTTAATGGTCTAATGGAGGAGAGGACTTTACAATGAGTGCCTTTTATTTTTCCTCAGAAAATTGTAACTTAAATAATACTTAAAAACAAGTCAGTGTTTTATTCTTCATATCTTTACAGAAAAAAGACAAATTGTGCCTGTGTTCAGATTGTTTTTGTAATTTTTGATTGTAAAATTGTAATTTAATCATTCATGGTCATCCTTGTCATCTGTGCACTGATCTCAGTGCAAAGACTCAGTCACACGTTAAAATAGAATAGAAGGTGCAGTTTTATTGAAAAGACAAACTTAGCTAAAAGGTCACAACTGACACACACGTATTTACAGAATGGTAATTCACAATGGGTATGAACATGTCTGAATGGCTCAGTTTTTGTTGATGTTGGAAGTGGGCAAAGTAGATTTGTCCAAGTCGTCAAAGTATGGGTGAGTCAAGGCCTCGCGTGCCGAGATCCTCTTCGGTGGATTGTATATGAGCATTTTCTGCAGCAGAAGGAAAAGATAGTGTTTTTATGTGCATCTAACCCCAAGGCCTGACATTGATATGATACCACAGAATGGTGCACCACTCTATCAACCAGTGTAAACCTCAACTGGAAACTAATTTATCATACAGTTGCATCTCAAAAAATGTTAATGTTTGGAAAAAAAAATTTTCCCCGTTATTTAACCTTCCAGTATCCAGGTGAGCATATTACATACGCTTTGCACTTTGTTATAAAAGGCCATTTTTCACAATTTGTTTTAGGTCAGAATTCAAACGTTCATTTTTGCATGATTTTTGACATTCTGACCCAGCCACTAAAATCAGCAAATTGTAAATACAGAATAATTACACTAGCACTCTTCTCCCAAGTGAGTAAAAAATACACACTGACACATTTTAGCATTTTACATTTGACCTAACATAAAAAGTATTAATGCATATTAACCAATGTTGTTAATCAGACATACACCAGGATGCAAAAATCTAAACTAATCCAATTTTTATGCAGTATATTGAACAAAAAATTTTGTTTTTGCATCACAAAATAAAGTTTGTTCACATTAAACATAGCATTTAAAGGGTTACAAAAATATGATAATCATTGAGTATATGGTATTTTTTACAGCTCAAGTTGAAGAAATACAAAAAAGTAGAAAAAGGTAAAAAAAACTATGAAACTTTTATTGACATTACTACGGTGCTGCTGATTACACGTCAGTGGTTATGAAGGACCTCTCTGGGCGGGATACCAGAGGGTTAATTCAAACTGAAACTTTCACAATTTTAGTATTAATTACACATACAGTGATATATTTTGTGTTTGAAATAGTTTTTGTTTGAATTTAGATGATTATGGCCTACACCTCATGAAAATCAGTCATAGTATTAGAATATTTCATAAGATCAATTAATGGGATATATAACACAGAATGTCAAACTTCTGAAAAGCATGGTCATTTATGCATTCATGTGACATGGACGCGACCATGGTATTTAGTACAACCGGAAACTAAATATTCTTATATTATGAGAAACATTTACATTTTTTTGAGCTGTAGGTCTTCATGAATATTAAACTAAAAAAATGTTTGAAACAGTTTAATTGACATATAATGCGACCAGAATATATACAATTTTAACACTGAAATAACTGACAAAACACTTTTCACAAAATTCTAGTTTTTCCATGCGGGAGTATTATCACATTCTTTCAAAGCCAGGTCACATATCATTAACCTCATAGCATACTTGCCTAAGTCATACTTTTGGCCAAATTGTGATATCTGTGTAACTTTACTTGCCTAACATTGCTGCTTCATTTTTCATCATTGGCTATGACTTGAAAAAATATGAGTTATGCAATTATGCTATGAGGCTAACGATATGAGACACATATGAGAACCTTTTTTATGATTTTTTTTTACTAATTATAAGTCATGAACATACCGCCAGTAGGTCCAGGCCATTCTTGTCTAGGTTCTTCACCATTGATGACAGGTTCCCAGACTTCCATTTGGGAAAGGTGTTTTTGTAGTCCGGCAGGGACTCGACATCAGGCCACACATCATTGTTCGGGGTTCCCAGAGTCCTGTTGGACAGGCAGAACAGTAACATACAGACAGAGTATGCATGTGTCGCAGCTCCCATGAATGTGATGTGATTTTAGTTTCCTTTTTCAACAATAATAGTATCTAAACACATTAGGTCATTCATCCATATATTCAGTCAGTTCATTTGGAAAGAGGAGAGGGCTGTGCAAGGATATTTTCTAATTCAGGTGTTTTTCCCTCTGAACTGGGAATATTGCAGATCGTTTACAAATCTGCAACGAGGATTCCTTTGAGATATATATATATATATATATATATATACATATATATATACATCTTTATTTTTTGGTGAGAGTTTAATTGCGATTTCCTCAGAACAGCACAAATCAGGTGAGATTAAATTCAGACATCAGATTCATTCGAAGTCCGAGTTGTTAAAGATATTTAAAGGTCCCATGTGTAAGAAGCATGACAACTACAAAGAGAGAACTGGAGCAGATTTAACAACTGTGGTTTTAATTTCATTTAAAACACTTCCTGTTCTGTGATGACAGCACATGTTTTGGATGTTGACAATATTTATTTTGCAAAACTAATTGTGTGAGCAAAGACTAAAAATTAGGGCTGGGAATCTCAGGGTCCCTTAAGATACGTGATACATGGCTCACAATCATGATAATATCTTGATATGGCGATACTGTGATTATCGATATATTGCTCTATAACCTACGATAAATCTGTTTATAGGGGTGAAACAAAAACAAAAAAATTTCATAGTTTATATTTTACAGCATAATTCAACCAGAGTACAAACAGCAACAGTGCAAAAACAATGACACTGTTTTAGTGCCATAATACTGTAGACAGGAATTTTTTTTAGGTGTCTGACAATCAGTGACACTATTTTAAACTCATTCAGAAAACACATCTCATGTCTCTCAGGTGTGCATGTTTGTCGTGCTGCCCGCGTATCGTATATTCGTGAGACAATTCTTACATACTGCAAAGTCCTTGTCCAACTTTGTCCCATCCACACTATAAAAGCCAAAGTGAGTCCATACTTTTGATTTAAATGATGACAGTACATCTTTCAGTTTAACTTCACTGCTCGAGTCCACCATATTAGCGCCATTGTTTATTTTTTCATCTTCTGTACTTCGGCCCAATTTTCAGCTATTTGTGTGAGGAGTGCTCCCTGGATGACAGGTAAAACGGTGACTTGACTCACTAAGGACGAATGATGAAAAAAAGTTTATAGTGGCGCCGGCTATATTTGAATAATAATTTTTAAAAAACGATACGTGACGAGAATGCATCGATAATCCATCGTAAGGTTAAATATCGCAGTAGTTCGTCATGTCGATATTTTGTCACACTGCTACTAAAAATAGTCAGTAATATTAAGCACGCATAGTTTAACTGGAGCATCCAGATGAGAGGTTTAACATTCTACATGTAGTTCTATTGTTCATCTCCTTGATTCCACTAAATCGTCACTGGTGCGTTGTGGTGCGTCTACCTGAAGATCCTGAACAGCTGGTCTATCTCAGAGTCTCCGTGGAACAAAGGCTTCTTGGTGGCAAGTTCAGCAAAGATAGTCCCAGTGCTCCAGACATCGACAGGCGTTGAATATCTTGGGGACCCTAAGAGTACCTCTGGGGCCCGGTACCAGAGCGTGACCACCTGGACACAAACACACGAACATTCCACTGACAGGTGAGCTTAGATGTCAACACTGGAGCCTTCATAGTAAACACATAAGACATTTAAAGATGATATCTTGGGCTTTGGGAAACACTACATTTCTCAGACAGACTGACCAAATAATGAATAGATCCATAAATAAAATAATTCAGATTAATCACCAATAATGAATAATAATTCCAGACTTCTCCTAAAAACAACATTGCACAAACACAGATAAACAAAAATTATCCCTATTTACACAAATGTTATTGCCAAAGTTTAAGAACTAATCCACCTATTATAATATGCTTCAAACACATCATCGAAGTATATGGCAACAGCCGATTAGTCGACGACTAATCTAGGAGTCGATAGATCATTAATGACGTCATGCACTTTTGTTTACGGAAGAATGTTTATTTTATTGCTGAACACAACTTCTAAGTATTTAGTTGTTTGTTTAACAAACTTTGTTGGGTGCTGTAATTTTTATGGACAAATGCACTTTGGTTTAAGGGAGAAAAGTTTTATTGCTGCTACAATATTTGTTGAATATTGAATATTTGATTAACAAACTTTGTTTTGCATTCTAATAGTTGTGCACCAAATGTTCTTGTTAAAGAAAAAGTATTTTATTGCTACAATAAATATAAATAAGAGCCACTGGTTTTTTTTGCAGTTCATAATCTGACTATTTGACTAGTTGTTACAGTAATCGATAACTAATCAATTATTGAAATAGTCATTAGTTGCAGGCCTAGTGTACAACAATTGCTACGAAGACAATAAAACAGAGCCACATTTAATTTGGCATCCATACCGTACAACAGCGGAAACGTGCATATTAGCATAGATGTAGCCTTAGTATTGCTACATTGTTGCTGCACTCTCCACAACCATGAATCCCAGTGTGTTCTCACCTCATGGGTGTAGACCCTGACAGGAACACCAAAAGCCCGAGCCAAGCCAAAGTCTGCCAGTTTAATGACTCCCTTGTCATCGATCAGGAGGTTCTGGGGTTTCAAGTCCCGGTGGAGGACTCTACGACAGTGACAGAAGTAAATGCCCTCCAGGATCTGGTAGAGATAGCTCTGAAGCAACACAAAAACATTGTTTACATTGACAATGTGCTGCAGATGTGCCATTTACAACAAAAACAGCAAGAAGAAAAATGAACAGTGTTTTTAGATCGTACACCACGGACACACAACCTGTGTCAACTATTGGTACCTGACACCTGCCTTGGTGCGTGTTACCGGTTTGTGTTCACACTGGCTACATGTTCACTACTACAGCATCACTAATGCCTGCTCTACTTTCTACAATATGTTTCCCATTGATTTGCTACCAATATGATTTCATTTCACCACAAATTTAGTTTTTAAGAAAAAGAGTACAAGCAATCACGTTTTTTCAATATCAATTCTATATTCAATTCATCAAGAGACTGTTCACCAGAATATGTGTTTTCCATGATACATCCACATGATGCCTAGACTTTGAATTTACAGTAAAAGGTGAGAAATATCTAAAATATTGCTGATATGACATTAATTTGGCTATCAATAAGGTTTTTACCTGCATATTTTTATGAGCTGCTTACATCATGTGTAAAAACAGACAGCATTAGTTTGTGTAAATCTATACTAGTCCCCCCAAAAAAGCTTTGAATTTACAGTACAGTTTTTTCAGTCAGAATATTTGCTCACAACTTTTCAACAACTCACATGTAAGGAGTAAATGTTTTCCTTGAAAAGTAATCAGACTGTAGAGTTATCCTTTACAATACAGTTACCTTGACCAACATGGGCTCCATGTACTGTCCAGATGGAATTGAGTCTAGGTACTTCTTCAGGTCCATGGATAGGAACTCAAAGATGAGGTAAAGTCGAGACTCCTGCATCAGGACATCCAACAGCCTGTACACCCAGAAAGACAGGTTTATTGAGTGTCTGCCCATCACTATATGCAACCACTATGAGGAGAACACAGCCTGTTTCATTTAAACAGACATGAACATCTCCTTGATGCTCATATCTTTGATTCAGTGAAACTTCTATGGCTGTCCTTCAAAAAGAACTCTCAAACATAATAGTATTCAGTGACATAAATAATAGTTGTAGATGGTTTTAATAAAGACAAGTGGAAAAAGTAGGCGGAGCTTACCAATTCCCCCACCCAGTCACACAACACTTTGCCCCTCCTGCTCACTGATACCATGACAACCCAGCCCAGGGATTCATTTTGAATCTTAACTGTCAATCTTTTAAAAAATTAAAAAAAAAATGCAAAAACTGATAGAAAGGTATATGTAAAGAACATGTGTGTCAAATTTGAAAAGAATAAGGTAAATAGTCTTCAAGAAACCTGTTGGACCAATTTTCCAAGTTGAAATTTTCTTTAAAAAATATATATAAAATTTCATTCAGCCATCCAACTGTGCAATGCACCTCTGCTAGAGGTAAAAAAAAATGTATATTAAATTTGAAAAGCATCTGGTGAATAGCCTTCAAGAAATGAGTTGGACAAAAATCTCAGAAGGACAGAATATCCCCTCCCGCCCCAGCACAGCACAATTTACATTTAGGGGGGAGGGATTGGGGAGCAAGAGATGGGAGTTAAAACATATATAAAAATGTATCCTGCGATATTTTCTGAATGGTTATTGTATTGTCAAAATCTCCCATTCTGATGCAATCCTAGTATTTAATAAATGAAATAAAAGCATTAGTATAAAGACATACTTTATACTATGACGAAGCACAAATCACTGCCCCTGTGTTGTTACAATTTTGTGTACTTTCTGAAACCTCTTTGACTCTGTAAACAAAGCATTGTCAACAATTAGAATTAAATGAAAAAATGTTAAAAACTCCTAAGACATTGTTAAATAACCTAGTTTACCAAGTGTGTTCAAGTTATCGAAGAAACAACAAAATAGATTTTGATTCAAGCAAGCATGTGCTTCTACATTCAATAAAGAAGGTGAATATAGTGTCAAGGAAAAACCAATTCTTGAAAGTTTTACAATGACAAGGGCTATTTTTATTCAACTAGATGACAACAATTGGTTTGATTTCTTACATTACTTGGCAGACACATCACTTTTTCACAAGGCAAACATACCTTACAACGTTAGGATGCTTCAACTCCTGGAGCAGAGACACCTCTCTGACTGCAGTACTAGGAACCCCTTCCTCTTCACTTTCCAGGCGGATCTTCTTCATCGCAACAATCTGGCCTGAGGACTTGTGTCGGCCCTTATATACCACACCATAAGTGCCTGCAAGAATTAACATCCAAAATGAAACCAATGTTATCAGTTCTACATTATATAGTTTTGTAATCATTACACCTATAGATAGATATACTGCATTGATCCCAAGCTGGGAAATTACAGTTCTGAAGCGGCATAACACACAGTAAAAATAAATACATAAATAAATGAAATAAAATTTATATACATACACACAAATACATATACATATACATATATATATATATATATATATAAACACACACACACACACACACACACATACATATATATACACACACACACACACACAAAAATAAACATAAACATAAATAAGCAAACACACTATACATGATAAGTATAATAACAGACCTGAATGATTAAACTGCAAGGTACAAAAATAAAGTGTAAGGTGCAAAATGAACTATGGTACCTGCCATAAAATGTAACAATTAAAGTAATCGTGTAATGTAGACAGAAAAAGTAGGACTCACCTTCTCCAATTTTCTCTATTTTCAAATAATCTTCCATTGTGGCCTGAAAGGAAAAAAGGTTGTCATATCAAAAGGTTTGGTTGATACGTACTGCTTTTTTTCCTCCAAAATAACATGATTTATTATCACTGAGTTTTATGTCGTATCACTAGGATAGTATACTATAATAATATATTTAAAATATACTGGAATCTGGACGCAAAATTGTCTTGAATGGATGAATGAATGAATGAATACGCTTGCTAACCCGTCCTTACGGTTAGATATGAACATTTTGACGGTGGCTATCATGTAATTAGCTTAACTAACTGACTCTATTCGTTGTCTGAGTAAAGCTTGATTCGCTCCAAAACTCCTGAAATAAAATGTCAGTATTATGTTGTTGAAAATGTGCCTGAATTGCGGTTATATAAGCTTCTACCGCTTGTAACGCTAATGCACAATATGAATGTTTTCTCCTTGGTACCCGAGATAGTTAAGGTCACTAACGTTAGCTTAGTTCGTACTGACCCTAAAAGTGGTTTTTAGCAATTATCTGATACGAGCCAACCCTCACTCTAATTTGAAAAGTCTACGTTTTTAAAATAAGACGAAAAACCATAAAATTCATGTTTAAAACGCAAAAGCAATACTTACCTGAATGTGTAACCTCGTTACGTGTTGAATGTGCTAAGTCTACCGCTGGAATGCCCACGAAGTCTTTTGAATGAACCGCAGTTACAGGAACAGTTGTAAACAGACCAATAAGCTTAGGCGATATATTTGAAACGCACCAATCAGGGGACGGAAGGTTATCACGTGTGCAGAGCGGGCGCAAAGGCGCCACTCACCCTGTGAAAGACGGTTTCCTGTTTACTTTTGTCGACAAGGGTTTCTTTTTTATAATGGCATACTATACAACTTACTGGAGACGCTGTTTGTCACACAGTGCGTTAAATGACGATAATGATGTTATTTTTTTTATAACGAAGAGTAAACTAGGGGCTTCAGTAATTGTGGAAACTGTTTAGATTCACACGCATGCGCACTTATCTTCCTGTATGAACAGGCTACAGCAGTGTTGATCACACTCAAACGCATGCAACCACAGTCTCTCGTATGGCACTAGGCTCTATTCATGTAAAGTCAGGTTTAAGACAGCCATTTAATTGTGTGGAAAACCTGAATTTATTGAGCATATTCATTTAAGTTACAACCACAGAGAATCTTTAATCAACGCAACAATAATTCTATGTATTTTCCCAAGTGTCAGTGTTTACAGTAGCTATATCGACAACATCAAACTTTTACAGCCTACAGAATAATGAGATAGGCCTACTTGTGGGTCTCATTCTGTCTGTCCTTGGATCAGAGCAACAAGGGTCCTGCTTATCAAATCATCTTAAGTACATAAAAAAGAACCATTTAAAAAAGGAATAATAAATGAAACCTCCTGAAAATAACAGCAGAGATTCAAGTGTTGTAAGAGACATACAAAGCTCTTACATTCTGTAATTAAAACTGGTGTACAACATTTAAAGCAGCAATTTTCCTGCAGACTAAGTTCTTACTTACATATTAGAAATCATGCCTTAAATTACAGTTGTGGTGGATCTTGCTGAAGGAGGTTTTAAGCAGTAAAATGTTCAGGTCCTATAGAAGATAAAGGTATGTTACTGTGCTTCACAAAAAAGGGCCTGTAAAGGCCAGAGTAATCCAGTAACACTCAGAATTTAGGTAGCCTACAAATTCACACAGACATGGCAAACTGTACATGGCAAAAATATAGAGCATGTTGTAAAACTTAAATATGGAAAATTAATGTTCCATAAAATGTAACAACAAAGTTTCAGCCTTGAATTATACAACTTTAGTAGATTTAAGTGTAATGTACAGAATAGATATCTGATGGACATTATCTTGAATACGATCTTTTTCATGTTCAAATAGTGAGATGTACAGCTGGGCAATGTATCATTACTGATTATTTATCCAAATACATAAATTCAAAAAGCTTCAAGTCGGAGTAATTTTCATACTTCTTTCAGCAGAAAAATGTTATTTTTTCCACTTTAAAATTTTTTTTCTGCCAAAATGAAACCTGAATGTATGAGCATGAATTCTGAACACAAAGTATTGGAGGAATTCTCAGAATTTATTCTAAATTATATTTAAAATAAAAATGTTTTTTCACACTTTTCACTTTTATTTTTTTCCAATTATCCAAACTTTAAAGAATTTAAAACTGGTTTCTTTCAGCTTCCACTCAGGAGCATAAATTTGACATTTGGAAATAATGATTTGACATCTATCATGATAATTAACTGCAGATTGACTGATTGTTACTAGTTGACAGCAAAATTAGTCAAATGTACTAATTTAGTAGTCAACAGGTCATTAGTGACATCATGCACTTCTGTTTAAGGAAAAAAAAAGGATTTTATCGCCACAAAAGTATTTGTTGAATAGAATCATTTAATTAAATATTTGTTTGACAAACTGTGTTATGCATTCTAATTGTTCTACACCAAATATTCTTGTTAAAGGAAAGAAAATGTATTTTATTGCTGCAATAAATACATAATAAATAATAATAATAAATATAGGCCATAGCCAATAAGGCCAGTCCTGATGAGATGACACTATTTTAGGAAATGTAAATATTAAAGTGTTTTCTTTGTATGTCTGCTTTGACGTTTTTCGTTTTTACAGTAGCTGTGCACACAAACATTTTACAAATGTCCAGCAACTTCCCACAATAATACAATGATCACTTCCGTTTTATGCAGTGATTGTTTGCTGTGTGGAGATAGAGGGAGGACAGAGATTTTCCACTTCTAACACTTAACAGCACTGTCCTGAATGAATGAAAAAAATGAATGAATGAATTCACGACTTCTGAATTTTTATGAAGCGAAAGGTGGCATACTCATACTTAGTAAGACTGACTGTGTAAAGACTTTAAAGACACAGTTTTCAAGCAGAGGAGGCATATGCTGGAGGACACACTGACATTCACTGGAACTCAGATGTCTCTCAGGCTGTAGCACAACCTGCATTCAATGTTAGGAGACCTTTCACATGTTGGACCAGCAACAAAATAAACAACCATACACATATCTGAATATAGAGATGATGAAGGATGATAAGGGCCATTTTAACATAAAAAAATAGTATTTCCAGAACAATGTCAAATAATGTTTCTATATTTCTTCCAAAAAAAAAAAAAAGAAATCATTTAGCATTGAATAACTCCACAAAACAGTAAGCCTGATGACCTATTAGCAAAAAATGAATTTATAAAAAAACAGCAGTTGTTGAATCAGCTGGGAATTTGGCCAACTCTCAAAATATTAAGACTTTTAAGACTTTCTTCAGCTGCTGAACTTTCCATAAAAATATCACACTTTTGCCCTTATAACTCAAAAAATTCACTTCAATACAAGTATTAAGTCACTACAAATTACATTAAACATGTAGAGAAATGTGTGCTCTTTCAGCCAACACCTCCACATATGAATTAACTGACACACTTTTGAGCCTAAAGCAACAAATCATCCTGTCAGTTCTCCCATTGAATCTACCCAGATTTGGACCAAAAACATGAATGTTGTGATTTTTGAAATGACATATCAACACAATCCAGCAGTGAAGAAATATTGGTGACATGAGATACCAGGATACATTTTAGACTAATCTACAGTTAGAGCATTCAACAAGCCCTACATTTGATTAGTCTATACTACAGCACTTTCTACTTCTGTTTCTGGAAGGTTTATTATTCCTAACATGACTTTTTTCATAATATTAAAACTTCATTTACATATTTAAAAAATTATTTTGAAATATTACAACCGTATTCTTGTTAAATGCATGTTTTTTTTATCCTTGCTGACATGGCTCTAATACTCCTTTGTAGTACTTGAAGTTGATTGTTGCAGTCACTGGATTTCATATTTAGACAACACTTCAACCAGCAATCTGCATTTTTAAGAACAGTTATGTGAAAACAAAAGCCTCAGAAGACATCATAAACTGACAACAGTGTAATCATAATGTATAATGTGCTCTAAATCACACAGACTGACAAGCGTGGGTTCTGTATGAGGCAGCAGAGCCTGCTTTCGGTGTTTCAGTCATTTTCATAATAGGTAATGGTGTAAAAGAAGCACATGAGGATGTACTGTCCTGTGAGTAAGAGGCGAACTCTGTGACAAGAAAAGCAGAACAGTCTGGAAGAAATATGAGAACCTCAAAGAAGACAGAGGCTGATGGCGGTACTACAGTATGTCTTCCCTTAGGCTGAGTAACATTTATTACCAAACTGTGTGGTATTTTCATGTGTCTGAGGTCAAATTTTCCTGTGAGACGCCCCATCAGCTAGAAAAATGAGTGAGTCTGTAGCCAAGTCCAGCCCAAAAGCCTTGTTCATTAAAAAACAAACATTTACAATGTTATATTAATGCTTGATGTTGTGGTTTTACTACAATTATTCAACATTAAAATATATATTTTTTTTATTTTCAGAATTTCTGAAAATATTGCAATTTAAGGTGTTATGTTTTCAGTTGCAAATTTTATTTTCTCTGATTCAGGTCTGTAAATATGTTTACATTTTCAAATCTGTTTTTTTGGGTTCAAATTACAAAACGGGAATTGAAAGTTAAAATTACAACTAATAAAATTAGCAATTTAAAAATTTCTAAATACTAATAAAAAAATAAGTGTCAGTTTCAAATGTTAGTTATTCACATATTTACAAAATTGGATTTAGCTCCATATTATAACCTCAAAAATCATTTTAAGCATTTTAAATTTAAAAGCATTTTAAGCAGTCCATATAATATGATAATGTTACTGTTCAAATCAACATGACCCACTATGGTATGAGAACTCTTACAATATATTAAATATTCACTACTGAGTGTAATAGTGACACAAAAATAAGACTTTAAATAAGTTAGGTCTGAAACACCACCAGGTTTATTTGACTACATTATGGGATACTGCCTTATACAATTAGATTAAACATTAATAAAACATAGAACAATGGACTGCTTTGGCAAATTTGAATAATCTCACTTAGAAAAACTACTTAATTTTCATATTTATTTTGATATTTAAGTTTTTTTATTTTATTATTCAAATTGTATTTTTTGAGACGGGTATCTGAAAAAGTAAAATCTGCAATTGAAAAACTAGCACCTTAAATATCAAAATATATATTTGCAAAAATATATTTGAAAATGCGTACCTTTTCCTACACTTACTAATATTGAATACATTATAGTACTTACTGAGTTCAAACCCATCATGTGCCAGTTTTAAATATTAGTTGCTCGATTATATTTTCTCTCCAAAATTGACAAGACTTTGGCTCAGATCTGTTCGTGTACATAATTATGCATTATTATTTCATGTAAGATTCTGATTTTCTATAACTGTTGTGATGTCACTACAACATGAATATCACACGACCCCCATCCACCGACTACAGAGGAAAAAAAACGCTCTTAGCTATTTCTGGTACAATATATGTATTTTGCACTGTCCCCTCTGTGTCTAGTTTGCATGTCTGCGTGGGTTGTCTTTGCCATAGACACACCAAATAAAATTAAACAAATACAGTGAAATATGGTTGAAACATAATACAAATTTCTCATTACACTGCTGTGCACTACAGGCATGATTGTTTTCAAAATGCTTTATCTTCCCAGGTAACAGTATCTTGCTTACTATTCTTTTTTAACCCTTAAAGACCCAAAAGCATCTAGTGATCTAAAATGTTTAATAACTGTTGATCCACTAATCCTATCAATACATTTAAATAATTCAGGTAAAATACAGTTTGTCATCTTTTCAGCAGCATCAGATGTCTTTTGCAGATGCATCCATAGTCTCGGTAGTGAACGTGGAAACACAGTCATTTCCTACAACATTGATTCACCAGTAAAACCCACGGAGTTGGATCAATGACAGAGGACGGACACACTTGTTTTTATGTAGAATTAATGCCTTCTTCAGTTTTCTCTGTTTTGATATAATAACCTATGAATTTACTGAGCTTTTATGAGCATCTGTACAATCAGTAAATTTAATAGAGGAAATTACCTGACTTTTCACTGAAAAAATGCAAAACGCAGAGGATAATATCTTACAGTATCTTAACAAATGGTGATAAAGTTGGACATTACCACAAAAGATAGTTCTGAGTCTTTATGGGTTAATACAACTGCCACCAAATTCAGACCCTGAACATTAAAAACCCAGATCCTTTGAGGGGGTTTTTGCCTTGCCTTTGAAAACACAAATTACACTGCTGGTTTCCAAGTAGTATTAAAAAATCCTTTGTTAATTGTTTTGTAACTGCTGTGCTCCATTTCATAGAGGTGCAGTTTCTGTGCATAAATGCAACATTTGATGACAATTTTGAGATAATGAATGGGCCTAAAGGAAAGGCAGAAGCATTTATACTTGTTATAACTCCTTTTTTGGGACTTGTACAGTATAAGTTCATGCCAAATTTTATGGTTTTATGGTCATTAGTTTCTAGATCTCATACAATGGAAAAAAAATGTTGGTTTATCAAAAATCCTTGCCTCATGCTGCTACTAAGGAAAAGTCAGGGTCACTGAACGCATCCTCTGGGTACCGTATCCACGACAACCATCTTGACACCTCAGCAGTCATCGCTCATCAGTTTTTCAGAGATCTTGCTCTGTTGGAGTGACTCTTCCATCCACAGGCCTTCCCCAAGCCTAGGTCTAAAGGTTACTGTAGTTTTGCTGAGCTCTAACACAGACACTGTAATAAAAGCACGTTCAGTTTTACTAAATAGACTGAATAGAAATTGAAAGTAACATACTGTTTGTGTTCCTTTGAAACATTAATATCTTCTTTGAGTTGGTGTATGGACTGGAACAGCTGTTTAAGGTGCTGATGTTGGGTCTGTATAGGGAAACTGCTGAAGGTCAGCACTCAAATACAATGTTACCATGCAGTGATGAATTCTGGGATAGACACATGAGTAGTCCCACACGACGATACAAACACATTACTGGAGTACGTCAGGTATTCAGAAGCCCCAATGCTGTAACTGAAAGGACCAATGATGACTTGTGTTGACAGCTTATTCTCTCCTTTAACTCTTTCCTTTGTCTCTCTTTTCGGGTCCAGCTCTCAGCTTCACTGCTTTCTTTCCTTCTTTTATTACATCTCTGTTCATCCGTCTTCCTCTTGTCCGTCTGTCATGGTTTTCCCTCCTCAGGTCAGAGAAGAGGTTCGCCATCATGAGGCTCGGCTTCCTGTTGCTCGTCTCTGGTCTTTACAGATGAGATGAGGTCGAGAAACACAGCTTCAATGTGTATGGATTGGAACCATCTGAAAACACAACCAGAGTTTTCACTTTGGACTGGTTTGTGTTTGAGTATTAATCAGAATTATTCACATTCACATCTGAATGTGGATAGAAGTATGATATGAACTTAACCATTGTGCCCCCTTCAAATGTACTACCCTCTGGACACCTTTGTGGCAAAAATGTACATGAATAAAAAATTGTTATAAAATCATATATACAAGGTGTGATTTGTTGGGGGTGATGGGGGGATCAACACCCCCTCTGTTTATACAGCCCTACTTCTGCTGAATGAAGTTTATCCTCGGGGGGGACAACCCCGGTAATGATTAAAA
Organism: Apogon talboti; assembly: GCA_037367365.1. Lineage (NCBI taxonomy): Eukaryota > Metazoa > Chordata > Actinopteri > Kurtiformes > Apogonidae > Apogon > Apogon talboti. Next base: position 25,555,004 of record JAPQRQ010000008.1, on the reverse strand, counting down.
ACCAATTGAAATACCAGGCAGGTTGTGTCTGAGTTTTCTTACACCTATAGCCTACATTGCTGGCACTAACTTTCACCTGACCCCAACTGTCGGCAGTCTCGGAAT
>JAPQRQ010000008.1:25533049-25546998 GCA_037367365.1 Apogon talboti | reverse complement strand
ATGTGAGCAAACTTGCATTTAAATAAAATATATGAAGTATGTCCCTCATCTAGTGAGTCAGGATCTGGTCACCCTATACGCACGTCACTTTTACGGCCAATGAAATATTACACACCCTGTTTTTTTTTTTTTTAAAAACACCCTGTTCCTCCATTTCTGCCTAAAACTCTGTTCGCAGGCCATTGCATGGCCAGCGCTCGGGCTCTACATATGCTAAAACTGATAAAAACAGATCAAAAATAACAGAATAAATGAAATAAAAAACATCTAAAACACAACCGCTAGAAAAAAAAATAAAAGTCACAAGTTGTTTGTAAAAGACACTTTAAGTGCTCAATGGACTGTGCACATGTAATTTGTTGTGGCATATTTTGACCAACATGGACATAAAATTAAGTATAAAAAATACAGTAAATTCTTGGCAAAATTTTATCTTTTCAGCTTTTATTTTCCTTCAACATCAGTAATTTCAGCTGAGAGGGCAAATAACTGCCAGAGACCCCTAAAGTCTCTTTTAAACCTCAATATTAAACATATGCTTGTATGACTAAAAGTATCTCCACAGTAGATTGACTGAAGTCCCCACAGATTTATACCCCCATAACCTTTACCTTTTCAATGTTTCCATAGAGGCAGAAGAGGTTGAAGATGCGGGTGCAGTTCATCTTGGATGGATGGAGGCCACTCACCATGGCGACGGAGCTGGGGGCGTGGCCAGAATAAGAGGTGGATGATTGAGGGAGAGGGTAGGTCACCATGTCTGGAACATCCACTGAAGTGAGCTTGTACCTGCTGTTGCCAGGCAGAGGCAGCAGGGGACACGGTGGACCTGAGGGGGGGGGGGTGAGCTTTTAACACAGTAGAACTGAAACTATTAATCAATTAATGGACTCATGTTGATTAAAGAAACTACTCAATTACAATTTTCCTGAATCGAAGCTTTGTTTCCTTAATTTCACTGCCTCTAAACATTAGTTCTGCAGTTGTGTTTCACATGGATGATTATTGTGTCACACATAAACAACATGGAGCGTAGTTCAGAAGAGACACTTACTCCTTTAAACTTTGAAGCTTTCACACAAACATTAGAAATGTGTCTTTATTTTTTTCAGTTGTATGTTAGTTCCATGTTCACTTGTTAGTAAGTTGGATCCAAATGTGTTGAAGACTGCAGTGCATTTATTGTTTGTAGATGTCATTTGAATTGTTTGTTGTTGTTTATATACTGTTGTTATTATTGCTGTTAATTCTCTATATAGATATTTTTTATATATCCTTTTACTATTATAGTTTTTGTGGTTGTTGTTCCAGCTGGTTCTAGAATAAAGGACAAGTTGTTTGTTGTTTTCAGACATGTTTCACATTTTGACTCTTTATTGACCTATTCAAATAACCGTTTAAATAAATCAAATAGAAGAAAATAACTGATGGATTAATCAAGTACAAGAATAATTGATAGCTGCAGCTCCAGTTTTCGCCCAGTTGTGAGTTTGAGCTCATTGGGGGGCCAATCAGATGTTTTGGTGCTGCCCTGTGGATTGGACTTTATTAAGTTACTCATTGTCACAGATGACGGTGCACTGTTGATGAAGAATCAATCAGACTGTCAAATGGAGCATGACAAATTACACTTTAGAGAAGGTAATATTCATGTGCTATATTATACATGTTAACATCATGTGCAACTATATTAAAAATATTTAAAAAATATGTATATACAGTATGAACATAACAAGTAATTTAAATATCAGATTCACTTTTATATTGAATTTTTCACTGTTTCTACCGGTCTTTCTGCACTTTGTTTTTTGTATTTTTGCTGCTCTAAACACTGCAATTTCCTTGTGATATCTTATCTTACTGTCAAATATATGAACACATAAACAACCATTTGGTGTGTTTAAGGATTGAATGTATTTCTACGTACAGAAATGTTCATGTGTGTGTTAACCTAAATTAAAGACACTATAATTGATGAGATCAGTTTCCAAACACAAGAAGAGAACGTATACCTACTGTTCTGCCTCTGACCATTACACATGAGTGGCAATCTACACCTACAGCTGGGTGGATGTGTGTGTGTGGATGTGCGTGTGTATGTGTGGATGAAAGTGTCAGGTTTCACCTCTAAGGTATGGTGGCGAATACAGATGAAGAGTCGCAGCATTGTGCAAGTCAGTGGATACAGTTACCAGTTTAAGTGTGTGTGTCTTACCATAACCGTTATCGCTGTAGGATGACGGGTGTTCACCTAAAATGGCTTGTCTTTGCCTGCCCTTTCCACGGTCTGAAACACACATGGAAACAAACACACACAGACACACACACACACACTATTAGATTTTGTGCAGGGCTCAGTTAAATTACTGACAAACAAAGGTTGTCTTTCATAGACACAGCCTTTTCATTTACTACTTGAGAAGACTCTGGGTATAATTGGAAAAGGTACTTCATCCAGAACAAGGCTTCATTGGTACCTGCTATATATGAAACTGTCTCTGCGGGGGGATGCTAGTTCCAGAGTAGGCTAAAAATAATCCTCAAGCCTCCTCTTTTTTTCTCCTCACTAAGGCCATTCTGCAGTACATGCAAAGCTTAAATCTCGGCGCAGCTCAGGCAGTGAAATGAGGAAAAGAAACAGATCATTCCTATTCATCATCTGTGTCCATGGTAACCATAAGCCATTTTAATACTGTATTTACAGAAATGGCTTCTGTAATTAGATTTTAGATTTCCATAACAGTGTAGTCACTCTGGTCAGAATGCTCATTAACGATATCCACCATGACATTTTTACAAGAAGAAACTGATGGCAAGACATCCACAATCTGACCCGGTGGACAGTGACAACCTTCGGAGTGGCCAATCAACCATTTGGTCTATTCTCACAATGAGCTCAGCAATAATTAATGGCCCTGAAGAACGTGGACCTAAAGATCTTTTTGTTGTTGAAGAGAAACTCTTTTACAACATCCTGCCAAATCCAGAACACACTTGTGGTGGAAAACGTATCATAATCAAAGTCTACAATCAAGAGACGCCTTCAGGAGTGTAAATACAGAGGGTTAAAAACAAACCACTGGTAACACAACAGGAGGGACAGTTTAGAATTCACTAGAAAATATCTATGAAAGCCTGCCCAGTGCTGGAAATAGATTCTCAGTACAGATGAAAGAAAGATTAACTTGTACCAGAATGATGGTAAAAGAAAAGTTTGGTCATGATCCAAATCATACCACATGCTCTGTCCAACATGGAGGAGGCAGTGTTATGACATGGGCATGGATGGCTGCCACTGGTACTGAATCACTGGTGTTTATTGATTATGTGAATGTTGATATATGTAAAAAGATGAATCCTGAAGTATACAGTTGTGCTCATAAGTTTACATAAGAATACACAAAATAAATAATAATAAAATAATATATAATAATAATAATAATAATGAATAATAAAAATACACAGAATGCATATGGGACGGTCTTGGATGTTCCAACATGACAATGACCCAAAACACAAGGCCAAGTCGACCTGTCATTGGCTACAGCAGAAAAAACTGAAGGTGAAGGAGTGGCCATCTCAGTCTCCTGACCTCACTATCATTGAGCCACTTGAGGGGAGAGCTCAAACATGCAGTTCATGCAAGAAGACAGCCCAAGAACTTAAAGGCACTGGAGGCTTTTAGCCCAGAAGAATGGGCACCTTTACCATCTGAGAAAATAAAGAGTCTCATCCACAACTACCACAAAAGACCTGAAGCTGTCACTGATGTTAAAGGGACCAATACAGAGGATTAAGAACTAGGGTATGTAAACTCTGGATCAGGGTCATTTGGATAGTTTCTGTTTGATGTAAAAAGAGCAAACACATTTGTGTGATAATAAATGGCTTCACTCAACCACTAACCACGAGGGAAGGTTTTTGTATTACTGTTCATATTCTCTGAAAAATGGACAAAGAATCACAAATTCTGCTGGGGTATGTAAAGAAGTCATGTTACAAATGTGTGCAAAACAAATCAGAAATGACATTTTCAGTGTATTCTAGATATTCAAATTGACACTGTGGATTTCATTTTGGATGTCTAAAATCTGAATTATGACAAGTAACCATTGGATTGTGGGTGTTCTACATGAGAGTTTGTTCTGTTTGAATATATAGCCAACAGGACATCCAAACCGGTCATAAACCAAAAAATGTATTTTTGATATTGTGTCTAATATGACAGATGAGAAGAATGTCAACTAATAAGCAGTTAGTTATACATCTGCAGTAAATGTTCAATCTAGCTTTTACAGCTGCAGTAGGAAACATGCATAGTGGATCTGTGGAGGCAAGAAATATCATTAATGAGAGGTTAGTAATACTCCAGCAGCTTATTTTGGAGTAACACTGAGTAAACCTTTATGAGCATATAATCTGTTAACTCTTTAATGTATTTAAAGCAGTACAATGTGCAGTTTTAAGAAATAATGTTTGCTGAATGATTCAATTCATGATCATGTGAAACAAAGTAAAGTTGCAAAACCTAGCTCACTGCTAGAAAATGTTGGCAATGACAAGAATTTTTCCTGGAAATATGGCACTGGCATGACTTAATATTTTGCTAATTAAATGTCCCGCTCACCTACCAGGTTAATGATTACAACTGGTTAGACTGAAGCTGTTGTTAACCACTGAGAAGTCATTTAGGACATAACCCAGTCCTGCTGACACATACTAGTTCGTCTACTGAGTCACTGGTTTTCACAATTAACAGTATGGTGTCTTGAGATTTTAATGTGCTTAATGTAATCTCTATGACACAGCTGCAAAAGTGCAAACCACACCAGTGCACTCTGGTGGTTAGAGGTTGAGAAAGCCAACAAAAATATATAACCATAAAAGCAAATAAGTACTATATGTTGGAGTGGATAGTCTACTCCCTGACATGAAAATTTGGACAATATGAAATAAAATCAGTAACAAGGCACACACAGAAAGTCAGTAAAACTAATTTTGTTCTTAAGTGCTAAATAAGGCATCAGAATATAGGAATATGTTTCACCTCCTAGGACCCACTGTCCACGTATGAGGACAAGAAATTCACAGCTTTATTTAAAAAAAAAAAAAAAGAAACAAACAACTGTTCACCACAAATGACATTCCATAAAAATTTTTAAGAATACATCTGAAAAAACTGTTGCATCATGATGTTTCCAATATAAGCAATTATTTAATTAAAAAAAGCCAAAACTCAAAAACCTTTGGGGCTCCTGGGTCTGAGGAGGTTAAAGCAAGTTTCATGGATACAGAAGAGCTAGAGCAAAAAAAAGTAGTTAGACACACTTATTTGGAAGTGTAAACAGAGCCAGTCTATTTGTCAGTCATGTTAACCACAGTTTATATTCTGGTTTAAAGGTGCAGTGTATAAGATTTAATGGGACACTAATGAAATTGCAGACTGAATCAACTGAATAGCCCCTCACCTCCACAACCACTGGTGACCCCTATAAACAATCGTTAGAGCCAGTGTGATTTGTCTGTTCTGATATTTTTGTTAAGGACATTTCTCAATACGAAGTTCGCCAAGTACGGTCTTGCAAACTCAGCCAGTCTGGTCTTGGTAAGAATGGTCCCAGAGAATGGACTTCCTAAGAACGCAAATCTCTCTGTAATTGTTACAGCTGTGTACTTGTGAACTTTCCTCCCTGGCTCTGCTGTACTTCTGTCATCAGTTCCCTAACATATTTCCCTCAAATCACCACAATGTCACTCAATTTGATTTCATTACATTTGTAATACTATTTAGGCTACATGTCATTTATATTATATTTTTTTTTATAAATTATTATATTTTTTCATATTTTTTCAAAACTGGAACAAAATTTGTATGTGATATGATACAGATATATGCTAGCCACATGTAGATGGAACTGGGACATTGCTGCAGTAATGGAGCGAATAAACTGTGTGGGCCCTACAGTGTCATAATTTGCCTTTAGTGTCCCATTACACTGCAGCTCTATCAGCTCCAACTGAATCTGTAAAGGTGCAGTTTCCATGTCCACGGCAAATGGGTTGCGAAGCCGCTTGAAATTACTTTTTTGTGCTTCAAAGTCACCAAAGCGCCACGCAAACTCAGTGAAGTGCACTCAGTTTATCAGCAAAGTGTGCATTTGGGAACACCATGGCACCGACTTGGTTCTAAATTACGAGGCAACAGGGAAAGTGAGGCAAGTCCCGGGTAGCCTATCGTTTGGTAAGGCAGCTGTTGTACTGCATTATTGGATCTGTAGTTTGTGTGTTATTAGCACTTCATATCACTGGGCCATTAATAATAATAATAATAATAATAATAATAATAATAATAATAATAATAATAATAAGAGATATATAAAAAATTATCTCGTGGGCTGGATATAATTGTACACCGGGTCAGATGAGGCCTGTGGGCCTTGAGTTTGACACATGCCCTAGAGCCTCTGGTTGAATCCAAAGAAACCTTGGCTTAAGAGTGCAGACATCTGGTTCGTGTAACTCATTGCAGCGCCCCTATCTCACTTAATGTCAGGTAACCATCGAGAGTCCATTTCTCTGGATGTAGTCTTTCTTCGCCCATAGCTCTTGGTCTCCTGGCTAAAACTCCACAACACCAACATTCCCTGGTCAACCCTCTCCATAACCAATTGGACCATTTTCTGCAATTGCACGGTTCAATCAGAGGTCCCTCCATATCCCTCCAACCCAATCCCTCCTAAATCAATACATGTCACTAATGCTGCAGCAGAATACAATGACCTAAAAAAAGTGTTCAGTAAAGACCAAGTGCTGCCTCCACCACCACGCAGGCTTAATGATTACTCAACCTGCTCTGGTGCACCCTCCCCTTCCAGCAAACGTACAACCACAACATGTTGCTATGGAGAAGTACAGTTCTGACTATTTAGATGCAGGCTTAATCTAACCCTCTTCTTTTCCTGTGGGGGCTGCATTTTTCTTGGTAGAGAAGTATGAAACCCTTAGTCATTGTGTTGATTACAGGGGTTTGAATGACAGCACTGTGAAAAACAAATGCCCACTGCCCTTCATTGACTCAGCCTTCAAATCTACATCAAGCCACAGTCTTTTTCCAATCCACTTGGTTGTGATTACAGAGTGATTAGTCTTAGCCAAAATGACTGACGCTCTCACAGTCTTTCAAGCCATAATTAAAGATGCTCTCTGCGACATGCTTGAACCATTTTGTGTTGTTTACCTTGATGACATTTTGGTCTTCTCACACTCCCTTGAGCACATTCCACATGTTTATCATGTGTTGAGAGGCTGCTGGAAAACAAACTATTTGTGAAGGCTGAGAAGTGAAATGGCAAAATAGGGCTGATCCTGCCAAGGTTCAGGCAGTGGTCTGCTCCCACATCAAGGACGCAACTTCAGCGTTTTTTGGGGGTTTATTTTGAAAGTTTTCATCTGATTCCCAGCACCTGAGCTGGATTTCTTCAGTTTAAAGGAGCTCTTCACTTCTGCACCAGTTATAATTTATTCTGATCCATCAGTAGGGATGGGTACTTTTAATAATGGTACTGGAGAAACAGGAATAGAAAAATAAGGCTCCATGTATTAGAGCAACTTAAAAGTTGTTTGTTCACAAATTCAATGGGAAATGGTAAGAGCATCACCTGATTTGTTGTCCATCGAGAGCAGGAAGATGGAGAGATATGATTTAGATCTCAGTTTTATACTTACATATGTTAAGGAAAATACTTTTATCTTTTGCAGTGAATAATTTATATTTGTTTCATTCTATCATAACAAAATCATATCTATAATAGTAATCAGTTAAAAACAGTGGTCTTGCACCTTACTACTAAAGAATACTAACTATTCTTTACATAAGCCTGTACTATAAATGAGAAAACAAAACAAGTAATTTTGGTGACAATTTAGCCACATATAACCAAAACTCTACCCTGAAAAAAGAACTGATAAGATTGCAGTTAAAGTACTGGATCGATAAGGAGTATCTATAAAAGTAGTAGTGTCAATAAATTCTTAACAATATTCCTACCTACTCATCACACCAACTCACAACCATTTTCCACTCTGTTTACAGTCCTGGTTTATTTATCTGTGTGGTCAGCACTGCCATTTACATGTTCAGAATCTGGCATTGCTGAACTACTTCACTGACCTGCATCTGCTGGGGCACAGCTTTCACAGTTTAAAGTCCGCCGAATATCATGATTAACTGAGCGCTTGTAGTTTTTGAAGTCAAGTGTATGGAGATAATCAAAGTAAAATGAATGCAAAGAAAAAAAATGATTAGGTGAGGGATGGTTAATAAACTGTGTTATACTTAAGCATGTCACTGTTTGACACTAGATGAGCTTCGGGACCTCGAAATAGTCAAACTGTCTGAATTGCAAGAAACATATAAAATAGGGAGAGCTAAAACAGCCAAAATGATGGATCATAAACTTACAAGCAAAAATTCCAAACACAGAAGTCAGAATTTTAAAAATGTGGGCACAAATACCAAAGGACTACCATTACAGAATACAAGATTTGAAAATGTAAAATCTTTCATTCTGCTTTGATATAAAGCCAAACACTGGACTGAACCAGTATACTGGACTATACCACTGGGTGTTGCACTTCCATTGGGCAGAAGAGAAGTAATGAAACTGCCAAAGCTAAAAAATGAGAGTATACCAACTCCCGTCTATATGGTAGTAGTAATGCACCTCTAACATGGTTTGCCAAACATCAGTAAGCAGTGAATATTAAGAAGGATAATTAGTGGGTGAGACAGAACTATCACCAACGTTGTTGGGATAGGGTTTGCTACATAAGATGTACAGTTCTTCCACCGTGCCTCTACTGACTCAGCAGTAAATCACTCATAGTTCATCACACACTACAGGTCAAACCTAAAAAAAAAAAAAAGGAACAAACAAGTTACACAATTAACATAGGCCATGTTAGAAATAAATCATGCTTTCTGGATGTTTCCTACAAAAAACAAACTGTCAGTCATTTCAGTACAGAAGGTGGGCATCAAAATGTGAACCCTGTGGCAGTTTGCAACTGTGGAAGATTAGTCACACATCGTTTTAGGATTTAGTACCCCATTTCAACCCTGTTCAACCCTTTTTGGTCAACCTACCAAGCTTTACTGGTCTTTTTCAAACAACCTATTGACCAGAAACAAACCACTCCTGCACAGACAGGTGGGGCATGCTAACATTAGGATATGTTCCAATTTTTTTGTACAATATCTGGACCAACAAACCAACAATTGATCCAACTCTAAGCACACCTGTCAAAAATAAACATAGCAAAGTGTGGATCAAATTTTAGGACATGAACACAAAACTGCCACAACACAAGGATCAAGGAAACACATTTTTTTTGCGGTTTCTGTCACTACCCACAGCTTAAGGCCATATGATTCAGAACTCTGACCTCCTTCTGAATGCTGTTCCCATAAACATTTCTAGGTTGCATATTAATAAATATGTCCCAACAAATTCCTACTGTCTGCTTTTTTAAAGGCCCCAGTGTTAGGTGACATTGTCTTGTCCTTTTACACACTACATTTCATATGCAAATGCATAACCACTTTTTACCTCAAGCAGCTCTTTTTATATTTTATATTCTTAAAAATGTGTATTATGTATTTTAAATGTATGTCTGCATCTAAAATATATTTTAAAAGAGATGTGCACCTGATATTTGGGGGACCAGTATTTCACTCACATGTATGCTGGGTGCATGTTATGGAAGAGACAAATAAACCTGATTCTCACTCACCAGCTTTGCCTTTTGACTTAGTTCTATCTTTACTGCAACAGATCAGTACAGTATTTGCTGTCAAACATATATTCCCACGACACTCTTCCACTACTTATGAATAAGACTCTGATAACTCCTCCCTGAAGGCAGCAACTGATCTCCCATCTCGACTGGGCAGTCCTCCATTTTCTGATTAAGAACTATGACCTCCAACTTGAAAACATGAATTCTCATCTCAACCACTGCACACTTGGCTGCAATGACAGCATGATGAAGCCAACAGGAGGTGGCTCATTGGTGAAAAGCATTGATGCAACACTGAAGTCACTGGTCCAGACAGCCCCCATGCCTCGGAAATTCTGCCCATAATAGATATGAACAGAGTGTGTGACAATGGGTGACATTGGCAAGAATGGCTGTTAATATAATTTTAGAGGTTATGAGAACTCTAGCACAGCATTAGCCACATGCTAGACAGCTAGCCTGTTAATCACCATCTTAGCCTCGTAATTCAGGGATGAGGGCCCCAGATAAGTGCTCTAGTTCATAATCAACACTCCTGACTGGACACTTATACTTGACCTTCATTGAGGTGATACTACGCTGATTCACGATGGTCTAGAACCATGATTTTCAACCACCACATTGTTGCACCATGGGAAATGATCCAAATTCACTACATTAGTCATAAAATACAGAACTTCTCCAAGCTAGCAACTTAGAGGAACTCGTAGTCCAATCAAAAAGCCACACAGTGTGGCAGAGCCATTAAACCGGCCCATTTTGAAGAAAGTCAATTAAAAAAAGTGGTGATGACAGAGGAGGTATGACCAATGTTGATATTGAGAAGGGTAAATATGTCGATATTTGTTCACCAATTCAACACAGTTGCTCTTTGAAAAGTTCAACCATTGGGTTTGCATCCACAAACTCCCAGAGGACAGATATAAAGGAACACAGAGGATGGACAGTATGCTCCATTCGTATACTTATGAATGCTTAAAGTTGAGCATAAATGGGCCTTTACACTACCTGCAAAATCATTGCTCTCCTCTGCCACAGTTATAGTAGCCAAAGTCAGTCTCTCAGATAACCCAACTGCCAGGCGTATAGATGACATGTCTGCAGTGTATGGACACACTCAACTCTTGTGTAGAAGAAGACAACATTACGGAAAACTTTTGCAAAGCATTCCCAGAAAAACAACAGGAGTGGAGAATAAAGCCTAACTGCTCCATGTGGAGGTCCGATGGTTGTCACAGAGGAAAGTGCTATTGTGTGAGTATGAGCTGAAAAAAAAGTGTTTTTCCACTGATGAGAGGAGCAATAACACCAAGCTGCAGGTGATGACTGGTGTTCAAGGCTGGCATACATGGCAGATATATTTCAGCATCTGAATGGACTGAACACATGCACGCATGGCCAAAATAAAAACCTCAACACAAGCACAGATAAAATTAAGGGACTCTGTTCAAAGGTGGAACTCTGCCAACAACATCTGGAACCAATCTTGTCAAAGGCAAGGAGATGTCAAGGCTACTGCCCTGTGACATAATCAGTAAACATTTGAAAACTATTGGGGAGAAGTCAGTTTATTTCCTCTCAACCTTCACTGAATACCTTGAGACAAGACAGTGGTCTGAAGGTAAGTTTTGCTGGTCTACCTTTGGACAGTATTTGGTTGGTTGCTGGCAGAGTCGCCCAAACTGGCAAACAGAGCATTGCTCCCATTGTGAGCTGAACTTTTCCAGCATGACTGCTACACAAACTTTGAAGAAGAGCTTTGTATGTGCCTTTCTTCAGTTCCTGCCAGGATATCAGCAAATATTCATCTAAACATACCTAGGTTTCACAGTAAGTGAGTACACGTTCAAGTACAGTTCAGGGACTAAATTGTCATTATAAATGCTGTATTTGTCATTTTGTAATATTTTTGGTGGACTGCAGGATTTTTTAATGTAAAAAATGTGCTGTGATTCAAAACCAGTCCATTCTTGTGCCTCTGTAGAGTTTTGTGAGGGTGTGGATGTTAGTGTTTTTAAGATTTCACAACTGTGACAGAATTTGAAAAAGGAGGTTCTTTTTCTATTTCATTGCATGTTCTCCTTGCTATGCTGCTCGCTCACCTCATTCACTCTATTGCAGTTCCTATAAGATTTTTTATTGTAATACTAAATACACAAGCTTATCCAGTTATTAAAACAAAAATATTGCTGTAATTATTCTCCAAATAACAAAAAACAAAAAAGAAACATAATCTCAGAAAAACATTTCAATATGCAATGATAAAAAAAGGGTGAGGAATTAAGAAATAAGCAGCTTTAATGTGGTTTTATTCAGAGAGAATGTGCAAAGATACAGAAGTCATTTGGACAGAGATATTAAAGAGACAGTACCTGTTAGGCATCACAGCAATCTTTCTCTTTTTTTCTCCCACAGCACGAAAGAACATCAACCTGCATTACATTATCATCATAGTAAAACATCACCATCACATCATCACTGTAGCTGTCATGCACATTTAATATATGTGTCTCAACTGCAGAATAAACAATAGTGTTACATTTCCAGCATTTTCCCTACATACAGGTGACAGAGTTTATGGAGGCACATTGAAATAACACTAAGAGCTCAAGTCCTATGATTGAAAGAGCATCCATCCTTTACCTGCCACACACACACAGAGTTGCAACAGAAGTGAAAATTAAGAACACCTAGAGATAATCGAGGCATCCGCTTGGACAGCCCTTGACACCACAGATTAGCAGCAGTCACGTTCATATGCCATGAATGTGACTAGTTACCGCTGAGCTCAGCTGTGGGCCTCAATAAAAGGCTGCTGCTGCTAAGAGCAGCATCCTCAGCGGTTCTGTCTCCTACACTGTGTCCTTACAATTACAGAAAGTGGAGCTGAAATTACTAATCGATTAATTGACTCAAATAAATTTATAAAAATTTTTGATTACAACATTCCTGAATCGAAGCTCTCCTTAATTTTGCTGCAGCTAAACATTGGTTCCATGGCTGTGTTTCACACGGACGCTTTATTGTGATGCACAGGACGCCAAGATCAACACAAACAACATGTAATGTAGCTCAGAAGAGACAAGGACAGAAAGGCAGAAGATGTCTATATGTTCATTTTTCTACATTGGAACCATCACTTACTCCTTTAAACTTTGAATCTTTCACACAAACATTAAAAATATTAGTCTTTATTTTTTTCAGTCATATGTTAGTTCCATGTTCAGTTGTTAGTCAGTTGGATCCAAATGTGTTGTAGACTGCAGTGCACATAGTGTTTGTAGATGTCATTGGACTGGTTTGTTGTTGTTTATATCTATAGATATTTTTATATATACTTTAATACTGTTATTATTGTTGTTATTTTGATATAGATATTGTTTTATATATCCTTTTACTTTTATCATTTTTGTGGTTGTTGTTTCAGTGGTTCTGGAATAAAGGACAAGTTGTTCGTCATTTTCAGACATGTTTGTTTCACATTTTTACAATTTTTTCACCTATTCAAATAATAATTTAATTGAATGGAATTGAAGAAAATAATTGATAAATTAATCCATTACTAAAATAATTGATAGCTCTAGAGAGCTTGTTACAGTTGACAACGTTACATTGCAGACAGAGATGCTGAGAAAGCTGACAGCATTCTTCCAAATATCAACAATTTTAGTTCGTTCACTTCAGAAGAAATGCATTTTTATATTAGAGCAATGTAAAATAGATTTCAGAAAATGGTTTTAATAAACATACATTTGACCTCTCACATCAACAGCTTAATGAACCACAAAAACAAATCAAAGAAAACCCCTGCCAGACCACATCCCCTGGTTAACCACCAGCTCATGTGCATGAAGGTCAGTCCAAGCAACACTTGAGAGAGGAGTCACATTAAAATCATCACTAATCTACAGTCACTTAGCAACTCTGATGAATCCAGGGGGACCTGCTGTGTTTCTGACAGTGTGATAAAAATACACAGCAGCACTTAACACATGTGCATCAGGACAAGTGGCTGTGACACTGGAGGGCAAACTCAACTGAAGCAACATGAGCCGAGCCATGCCTTAACGCACGCACGCACGCACGCACGCACGCACGCACGCACGCACGCACGCACGCACGCACGCACACACACACACACACACACACAC
>JAPQRQ010000008.1:25502984-25514724 GCA_037367365.1 Apogon talboti | reverse complement strand
TTTTTTTTTTCTATATAGACACACACACACACACACACACACACACACACACACACACACACACACACACACACACACACACACACAGGCAGACACTCTGAGACCTTCAGTATTATGATATAGATGATACAGATTATGATACAAATTCTACATAAAAACAAAATGAATTAAAATGAATTAAATGAATTACTCAATTACAAGTTTTGTTTCCTTAATTTCACTACAACTAAACACTGGTTTTGCTGTTGTGCGTATAGATAGATTATGTATTAATTATGCTTCTTCTACAAAGAATTGCTCCAAGTGATGAATCGTTGAGAGAAGTTTTAGAATTATAACAAATTTCCCTTTAACGTTAAGAGAAGATCCTAATGCATGTGAAACATTTTAAGCCCTTGAGAGCTCTTTAGGTAAAAAAGGTCATTAAAAAAAGAAAAAAATGACTTGATTTTGTTGATAACTAGTGCTCCCATCATTGCTTAGAATGGTGATAAATCATTGAACGGCCTGTGGTGGGTCGTGGGTGGATCGTCTCCAGTTTACATGGATGAACAGTCATTTATCTAAACAGTCGGCAGCTACATGCTAAGACAAAAATAGAAATCACTGTCAGCCGAAAACTCAAGCTGAAACTATAAAGCAGTGTTGACCCACGGAAACCACCACTGAGAAACAATGAGGCTTTTTGAGATAAGTCACTTGTGGTCTGGAGTATTTCTGACCATTCAAGGACACAGGTATGGGTAACTGTCACAAATCCACCGACACTTCCTCCAAATGTTCATCAAATGCACATTATCACATTATCTCTCAGATATTCACTCCATTAATCTGTCGTCTTTCGTGTACATGTCATTCTTCTGTCACCCACCACTTCCCCATCACTCCTCTTTTTGTCCTATTCTTTCACATTGACATGTCATTTAGTCTATAGAGGAAAATGGCTCATCTGTGTTTGGGCCATGAAGACAAACTTTTTCCTCTGCTGACAAGGCTGTTGCACGTGGCAATATTTATGTGAAAAAAATCTGATTTTTTCTCCACTATCCACTACCCTTATAAAGCATTAAAAGCGGTTTATAATGAGTTTATTAATTAGGCTGTATACACTGGAAAAGTCATAAATAAAGACTCATAAAGTAGCTAAAACACAGATGTGCAACCCTCTGCTCATAACCTCAAATCCACAAAGAACAGAGTGCCCCTAATAATGCTGCTCCATTTTACAGACCTACTCACAAAAAAAATTTGTAGGTGCAACATTTATTTGACCTTAAAGCAATTGGCCCTTGTTTTGAGTTAAAATTTTGTGTCTGTATTCTCATTGAGAACAGGTATTTCGGGTATTTCGAGGCATTCAGGCAGTGAATCCAACAAACTGAAAATACATGTTTGGAGAACTTAAGGAGCCATCTTGTCCATATTCCATTCATATTCCCTGGATATCTATAATCCATATAGAAAAAGCAGAGATAACAGAATCCAGACCCCAATGGAAATATTTATCAGAAATATATCTAGGCTGGGGCGACACGGTGGTGCAGTGGATAGCACTCGTGCCTCACAGCAAGAGTTGTGGGGGTCTGGGTTCGATCCCAACACCGGTGGGTGGGGCCTTTCTGTGTGGAGTTTGCATGTTCTCCCTGTGTCTGCGTGGGTTCTCTCCGGGTACTCCGGCTTCCTCCCACCATCCAAAGACATGCACTGATAGGTTAATCTAAAAATGGCCCATAGGTGTGAATGTGAGAGTGTTGTTTGTCTCTGTGTCAGCCCTGCAATGAACTGGCGACTCGTCCAGGGTGTACCCCGCCTTCGCCCTTAAGTAGCTGGGATAGGCTCCAGCGACCCTAGTGAGGATAAAGCCGGTTCAGAAGATGAATGAATGCATATCTGGGCTGAAATTCAAGCTGAAATGATTAATCAATAAATTTACTCGAATTAATTTAAAAACACTGGTTCTGTTGTTCTGTTTTACACAGATACTTATTGTGAGGACTTACTTCATTAAACTTTTGAGCTTTCACAGAAACATTACAAATACGTGTCCTTATTTTTTTCAGTTGTATGTTAGTTCCATGTTCAGTTGTTAGTCAGTTGGATCCAAATGTGTTGAAGACTGCAGTGCACATACTGTTTGTAGATGTCATTTGACTTTGTTGTTTATATCTATAGGTATATTTATATATACTTTTATACTGCTGTTGTTATTTCTATATAGACATTTTTTTCTATATCCTTTTACTTCTATACTTTTAGTGGTTGTTATTTCAGCTGGTTCTGGAATGAAGGACAAGTTGTTTGTCATTTTCACACGTTTTTTAACATTTTTACTATTTTTTTCACAAATTGAAATGATCGTTCAATCAAATCAAAGAAATTAGTCAAAAGATTAATCAATTACAAAAATAATCGCTAGCTGCAGCTTCTCTGTGTGACACTTGCCGTGCCTCTAGCCTGGCTTTGAAGGAGGACTGAAGTCGTTATCAATGCAGTGTTATTGTGTTTGTTCTTCTTTACTGAAGCACACTATGATTTTTTTCCTTAACTATCCTTTTTTCCCTTCATCACTGCTGATTGGTCACTGCTGTCATTTTCCAACATGTCTTTTTCAAATTGTTATTATTTTTATTGCCTACTCAAATCATCCTTTAATTGAAACAAATCAAAGAAAATAAACAATTGATCATCAATTACAAAAATAATCAATAGCTGCACCTCTAGTTGAAAAGTCTACCTTTGACAACAAACCTACAGACAGACAGACAGACACATACATGCAAGACACATGCAAAATAGACATTACATTGCATGACTCTCAAACACTGTAAAAAATAAATATGGTTGTCAAATATTCAATCTTAAATATACAAAGTGCTGTGTGTTATAAAAAGCACTGTGTGCATAGCACTCCTAAATAGACAGACAATGCAGGCATCGTGTAGTGAAACCACACACGACAGGCTTTTCTAAGCTCTATTAATCACTGAGCCTTAAGTTTCCGCAAGAAAAAGTTCATTACTTCATACAACTTAATTACTCTGAGCATACAACTGCCTCTCTATGATAAAGGTGCATCTCATTTCATTTTAAGAGAAATGTGTCTTGCCTTGCATTTCCTTCATCTTACATCCCTGTGTGCATTCATATTCAAAGGCAGCAGTACAGTCTGAAAATATCCTCAATGTGTGTGTGGGCTGCAGCCTGCAGAATGAAGCCTGCCCACTGAACAGCTGCCATCTTCTCACTGCTCCGAGGATGACATGTACTCACACTCAGAGCCATCAGCTCACACACAGACACAGCCAACACTTCATAGTGTCCATCCACAGGAATTTAAAGGCCCGCTTCCTCATTAATATGAGGCCAATAGGGTAGAGTTGTGCAATATACTGTGTTGTAATCAGTGTTGCATGAGTAGCAAATCCAAGGCATCAAGTGACCACCAAGTACAGATTTAAGGTCACCATGAGCATTTTTATAACAGTTACAAAACATTTAATAAGGTTCATGAAAAGAACTGACTGGGAATCACTGAACTACAGTAATCTGATTAGACTGTTGTCTCTCAGCATTTTGCACTGTGGAGCTTTGTGTGGTTTAGAGCTGCAGCTCCAGATTTGTTTTGTAATTGATTAATCAGTTGATGATTTCCTTTGATTTGATGACACAATTATTTCAATGAGTGAAAAAAATAGTAACAATTTGAAAAGAAAAAAACATGTCTGAAAATGACAAACAACTTGTCCTTCATTCCAGAACCAGCTGAGACAACAACCACAAAAAGTACAAAAGTAAAGAATAAATAAAAAATATCTATATAGAAATAACAACAATAACAACAGTATAAAAGTATATCTAAAACTATCTATAGCTATAACAACAACAAACAAGTCAAATGACATCTACAAATAATATGTGCACTGCAGGCTTCAACACAACAACAATAGTGGAACCAATGTTTAGCGGTAGCGAAATTACGGAAACAAAGCTTTGATTCAGGAAAATTATAATTGAATATTTATTTAATGAATTCATGTCGATTAATTATTTCAGCTCTATTTGAAAGGCCCCGTTCAGAACATGTACTGTATCTCTGATATATCTATCCTCAGGTCTGAGAGTGCCTGTTCACACCTGACATTAAAATTAAGAGTTAAATGGTTTAGAGAAAAAAGCTGTATTGTGATTTCTATGAAAAATACTGTGATTAGAATTTGAGTCAAATCAAATCAAATAAAATCTCACCAAATACAACCTAATCCCAGCATCAAAAATACAAAAATGTCTTCCATAGTATTGCTCTCCGTTCACAGGCATTTCTTCAATTAGCTCTTAATCCTCCTACTGTAATTGTGGACCTTTAACTTGCAGATGTCCCCCAATGGAGTGTCAGGAATTGAATGTATCCTGAGTGTGTTCCCACCTGGTATTAGAGCTGAACACATGAGACTGAAGTGCAGCCTGTAAGATATGGTGAACACTGGATTCTATCTATTTATACAACTGTTACTGGTCTTATGACTCTTTGGATCACCTCATTCTCGTCTCTTCTGTGTTTGTATGCCTACAGACCACGCTCAAGTGACGTCATTATGTTTCTACTAACCTGAAAATCTAATTTTACTCATCATGTATTTACAATGTGGAAAAAGCTGAAGACTACATAAATTGTAATTACTCATAATGTGGATGTTGACAGATGTCTGCATCAGCGCTTATGTTGGTCTAATGTTCTAAAAGTGATGCTACTTTCACCTGACGTGTTTTTCTTGTATTTTTTACACATACTGCATGGGTTTTTTGTTGCTTTTTTTGGTTTTTGCCACTTACAGGTAAAGAACCAAATATGATAACTTCATTGACCTTGATTTTCTACATAATAAAAATTTTTGAAAAATTTCTCAAAAGTAATACATTATTGTTATGTCCTCCAATAACACTCCAAGGTTGACATTTTGAATTTCAGAGTATTTCTATAAGTGCCCCATATAGGTTAATGGTTCAGCTGTTTTCTTTAATTGATGTCCATCAATTTCAATAATTTACCCACGTTTCTTTATAACTTCCTTCAGTCGTTTTTTTTTAATGTTTATTATTAATAAATTCACTATTCACAACAACACTGTTTTCTGTTTTTAGAGATAAATCACTACTTAGAACTCCCATATTGAATGTCACTAGAGTTTTCAGGTATCTTATTTACTTTATACCTCTTTAAAACAGACTAGTTGCTTTGTTTTCTTTGTTTCAATGCATTCAATGAAAAGATGCAGACAGAAGAGGCACTTGGTGTACGGAGTGGTTCAAAACAACCAATAGAGGAACACTTCAAAACAGAGAAGAGGTATTGACTATTTAATGAGACTGAGGCCATGTTAGACCACGAAGATGTGCAGAAATGCACACTTACTGTGATACCTCGAGTTCATTACAGATTGTACTTTTGTACTTTTACTGTAGTAAACAAGTAAATAAGAAGTAAAGTGTGTACAGAGTTGCCATCTCTGATGTACATTAACTGTCTGTTAACTGTCATATGCAGAGTAAGTTTGGCTGAAAAATCACTGATTCAATGTAAACAAATTTCAGAGTCTTGACATTTGAACACTTCAGGAAATGACTGAAATGAAACCTACAGATCAGTCTGATCAGGAAGTTAATAAGACACATAACTAAACACATTATGATTCACATGATGGTGCAGTGGTTAGTACTGTCGCCTCACAGCAAGGAGGTCCTAGGTGCGATTCCCCTTTCTGTGCAGAGTTTGCATGTTCTCTCCATCCACCATCCAAAGACATGCACTAGTAGGTTAACTGGTTAATCCAAAATTGCCCATACGTGTGAATGTGAGGATGATTGGTTATTTGTCTTTATATGTAAGAACTGCCGACACGTCCAGGGTGTATAGATAGCTGGGATAGGCTCCAGCACCCCCACAACCCTAGCTGATCAGAAGATGAATGAATGAATGATTTAAAAAAAAAAAAAACAACATATGTGTTTCATTGTTCAAGTCAAGAAGGAGTCCCAGGAGTGAAGCAGGAAAATATTTTCACCTGATCTTAATAGTTTAAAGTAAATCCTTTCTGAAAATGTACAACATACAGTAACTACAGACTTGTAGTTATAACACATGCATAGATTCACACATGCTGTAATAAATAATTTACAGCTCAATGATATATAAATAATTTTAATGTAGAAGGTAATGGTTTGTGGGAGCACAAAATAGTAAAAAGTAAATAAACAAGTAACATATAAACAGAGACAAACTTATTTTTCCAGTCAAAATGTAATAATGGTTAAGATGATGATTGTATTTCACCTAAAGACATTCATATGATTAAAATGTCATACAATAGTAGTTCCTTATTCAAAACTTTGTCTGTGTTTCTATGTATCTGCACGTATTACGTGGCACTGCAAAGAACAGAGTGTTCTGTTAATCTCAGTATTTATTAGTTTAGAATTACAGACGGACATATAACAATTGGCTCTGGGTCAGTGTTTATTACAGGTACCTTGTGTACTGCTCAGTTTCGGTCCAAACAGATCTACATTCACTTAGCAATCAGCACACTGACAGAGCAAAATTTCACCAATAAAATATTTAAGAAGTGTCTTTCTTAAATTAAAAAGATACTGGCATTTCTTATGTATGTTAATCAAACACTGGTATTTTCAATGTATTTAAATTGCACTTAAGATTTTTTGTATTAAAGTATATTTTGTGCAGCCTTCGATTGTACTGACAAAAAATGTTTTTTAATCACACATGTAGAGGGCGTTTTTTGAAGATTTGGTAAGGACATCATAAAGGTTCATTGCGGTGTATTTGAACAGTTAATGCAGTATAAAGGCTGTGTTTACATAGAACTTAAGAGGACTTTGTTACAAAAAAAGATCAAATTTTACTGGAGCCTTCGCTTCTGTGCCTACTCCATGTGCCTGTTAACCACAAAACCAGTGACAAACTATTTTTGATCATATTTGTAATGCATTTCTAATCTTTTTTTTCATATTTGCTTAAGATTGATTACACTAATAGTGGCTCTATAAGTATGAAAGCGACAGACTATTACTAAGATCATGATTAAAATATGGTGTAACGGTGCACTCATTTGTACCAAACTGTTTTGGTTTGGAGCCTTCAATACAATACAGAGGTGTACCAAATGAATATATGTAGCCTATGTGAAGAACACAAACACTCTAGAGGTAGACCGATATACTGGCCGGCCGATATATATTGATTTTTTTTCAACATCGGCCATCAGCCTTAATTTTATTTTGAAAGCCGATATTTGATCAGTAGTAAAAATGTTATAAGACATTTGACCAGGCACCTGTGTGGGCAGCAGTGAAGTTCAATAAATGTTAAAAGAGTACTATGTGTACATGTATTAATAATTTTATTTATATTGCTGCATAAAAATCTTAATTATCTGAGTGTTTCAATAGTATTTTACGGTCAATGTGCTTTGAAAAAAAAAAAAAATCGGCCTTAAATATCGGCCTCAAAAATCGACTGAAGATATCGGCCATCGGCTGACTGAATTTTTAAAAATCGGCATCATCCTTAGAAAAACCCGTATCGGTCAACCTCTAAAACACTACCCTTAAGTTTCCATATGAACCTTGTAGCGGAACACACACAGTATGAGCAGGGTGGCCGCAAGCGGAACCCATGTGCAATATTTGATATCCTAGACGGACGTCTAAGCGGTACACACACTATACACATGCTGAACATGAACCCGTATGGCAGCTCAGAGCAGCGTCATCGGTACAAAGCCAAAGTTGGAAGACCCTCCATCTTCTCTAAGGTCTCTGATTGGGCAGTATTCTGATTCCCTGTCAGTTATGTCAATGGAGAGAGACAAGTCGACAAAACAGGAGCGGTGTGCCGGCACTGTTCAGTTAAATGTCTGGTGTCAGCTGTAGAGTGACACTTCCATTTTTACTTCAGCAAAGTTTTTTTTAAACTTTTTTCAGTACGTTTTCACTGTACCGAAGACGTATCTAAAATGTATCGAACCAAAGACTGGTACCGAAAATGTACTGAACCGAAATTTTTCTGTACTGTTACACCCCTATTATCATATGCATTTTAAGGTTGTGTGTTTAAATTAAACAAGAGACACTTGAAGTTGTTATGTTCTAACATGGGTAAATATAAACATTAAAATGTCCTACAACTTTCTTAACATAAAGTCCCTCCAAAATAACATTACATTGTGAATAGTGTGGAGGACATTGTTGTTTGTTGCATTATAACATAACAAAACAATACTGCATTAAGATTTTTTGGCTTCACGCTTTAAGTGATAATTTTTTCTTTCAATGTTTTTTTTTTTTCCCCACATCCCAGCACAATATGGCACCACACATCTCAGTGTTTAACAGTATACTGCACAATGCAGCACTACATTTCTCAACAGTACTTTACACAGTGCACCCAAGGGTGTTTATCTGGAGCTCCACTCCATTGCTGTCTCTCTTTATGAAACACGCAAGCTTATGTTTTATGAATTTATTTAGAGTTTTTTGTCATGAAAATCGTTTAAGCCACGTTAGTTTAATGTTTAATATTACAGTGATACTACATACAATATGGTGATAGTTCACGCGACAGGTCTGAGCAGATCAAGTTCAGATTATCTTAAGGGACTGGACGCTATTGGATCACATGACATCCTGTTATCAGGCTGTTTACATGCTGCCTGTGACTGCCTGTGACAGCACTTGTTGTAGGCACCTGTGGCAGGTACCTACAACAAGCACATGAATGCAGTTTACCAGTACATTCCTGCAGATGAAGTATATTTCTTCTGCTTCAAACTTTTTTTTTTTTTTTTTTTTTTAAATTGTGCTGTGGTTTTCATTCATAGTGAATTCTTGAACTCTTTCACAGTTTGGATAAAACAACTTGTTTAACATCTATTTTCTGCAGCTCTTGATAAGTGTCACAAAAAAGCAGATAATAAAATTAGATGTCAAAACTATTGCGCATATTAAAACCAGCTGGATGGAAACATAACTATGAGCCTGACCTGGTCTGACTAGGGCTAATCAGTCATTAGTCATATCCAGATCACATTCAGAATCAATGGTGGTTGTTAGTGTGTCATTTAACTCAGCTTAACTGAAAACTCCTGTGTCAGGCCTTTAAAAATCCCATTAACACAAGATGCTATTGAGCAGGTCTAACCCATAAAGACCCAGTGCTACTTTTGCGTCAGTTCTCACATTATTTTTTCTTCTCTATTTAACCTTTCGTTAGAGATTTATCACCATTTATTATGACATTATCCTCTGTATTTTGCATTTTTTCAGTGAAAACCATGTATTTTCCTAAATTTCCTATATTCCTAATTTATAGATCATGTACTATAGATGTTCAAAAAAGCTCAGATTAGTTGATGGTTTTCAGAAACAGAGAAAACTGAAGTAAAAGTGACTTTTTCAGCAAAGATATCAATAACTGAACATAAAAACAACTGTCTCCATTCACTGACATTGATTAAACTCCATGGGTTTTACTGGTGAATCACTGAGCGGGTTTACATAACCATAAAAGTCTGAATTCTGGGAGAAACGGATAACTGAAATAATCAGATCTAACGCATTTACATGCACTTAAGAAATGCGATAATAGAAAAACCCTGGTTTAGACGCTCCAGTGTGTTATCAGATTTCTTTTGGTGTATGTATGGAGTACATAGTAATGGCAAATTTAAACTTCCTGTTGTCTTCCAGTCACGCTTGACTGCATAACTTCCGTTCTCTATTAATTTTAATTGTGTTTACATATGCGCAGATGTAAACCAATAAAATGAATCAGATCAACCTGTATACATGCGTGAAGACATCGGAGTATTGGGAAGAAATCTAGGGCTACATTCAGACTGCAGGCAAATGTGGCCCAAACGTAATTTTTTTGCCCATATGTGACCTGTATCTGATCTGTTAAAGACAGTTGAACAGCACAAATCCGATTTTTTCAAATCCAACCCAGGCCACTTTCATATGTGGTCCTAAATCTGATACGTATCCGATATTTTGCAACTTCAGTCTGAACGGCCAGGTTGCGTTTATCCTACCTTTACGTCACTGAAATGTGACAGACGTCAGAATTCTGTGACCCAGGAGGAGGAGCAGCGGGAAAAACATATTTACTTCCGTTAACACAATGTGGTCACGTATTACGTCAGGAGGTCTTTTGCACATGCAAGTCACTTCAGGGTCGCATTCAGTTCGTACTCAAAGCTGATAGAAGTCACATTTAATGTGTAATATCAACAAGCCTCACAAAAAAAATTGAATTTCACCAAAAAATCCAAATTGTGCATTAAGACCTGCTATCTGAACGTAGCCTAGGTGTGTTAATCCTGATTTCTCATAATCAGATTACTGCCGTTGTCGGATAAAACCCATCAAATTATCTTGTTTAGATGATTATTTGAATAATCTGATAACTCCAGAAATCGGATAATGATCAGAGTATTGGTGTGTATATAAACGGGCTCAATGTTGTAGAAGATGTTGGTGTTTCCACGGTGTTTGTAGGCTAGCCTTTTTTTCATGAATTCAAGAAAAAAAAAAAATCAGCAAATCATGTAATTATTACTGGTATTTTAAAATATGTACATTTAAAACTTTTTTTTTTTTTTTTGGTGTGTAGTACATTTTTTCCTCCAAGAATATAACCCTGTACCTCCACTGTCTGCACAATCCTTATAGAGCACTACTGTATCTTCCTCCTGTAAATAATGATTGAATGAATGAACATCCCTAAGTAGCTCATCCATCTTCTTAATCACCCCTAATGACCAGATGACGTGTGTGTAACTGTGTATGTACGCATATTTGAGTGTGTGGAAACTAGACTACAAGCATGTAATAATGATTACACAGCAAACTGATCTCATCTTACCTACACTCAGTGATGCCTCTGTTTTATTTATTTATTTTTTCTAATGGACACATTTTTGCTCTTATCTAGTTTTGGGACAACATTTTCACTGATTCTAACAACACTTACTAAATATATGTATGAAGGTCCAGGCTTGGTTTTGGGGTTAAGGGTAGAATAAGGTTAGATTAGGATGATTGTGTGTGTGACAGAGAGAGTGAGTGCTGTAGTGGCCCTACATCCTGTAATGATGAGACGGTGAGAAAGGAAACACAATGAACAAACATGGTGTGGTTGACAATGATAGCTGTGCGTATACGTTACATCTGTCTACTGGAGACTAAAAACTCCTCACTTCTCTATTTACTCTGTTCATTTATTCATCTGTGCACATGAATGTACAATGCCCACTGTTTTCTCTGTTTACAAACCTTAACATGCATGCAGCCTTCATGACTACATACACATTCAATCACAGACCCCATTAAACAAGTACTGGATTGAGGACACACAGGGGCCAAAATTAACACCCACAAAGGGCCAGATAAATAAACTGAGGTCATTTGCCACCTGGTGATGTGGCAACAGTGGCTCAAAATTCAAACAAGCTTTAGCTGTTAGATAGATAGCCTCACATTTCCGAGCGGTTTGTACTGTGTTTGTTTTTTCCTGTATAATATGACCAAACATCTCCACTTTGGTCTCGTACATTGCTCTCCAAGTCCTGTGGTTTATTTTAGAGCTGAAACGATAAATCGTCTCAAATTGATTAAAAAAAATATTCAATGGATGCAATGCCTTGGTTATGTTCAGTTGTTTTGG
>JAPQRQ010000008.1:25488437-25502884 GCA_037367365.1 Apogon talboti | reverse complement strand
CAGGGTGAGCAGAATGTCTCCCTAGATGGATGGTTGCTCTCCATCTGTGTTGGGTCCATGTACAGTTGCCATTTGTATTTATGTAATTGTAACCGCCTATCCCTGCTGTTTTATATTTGTGTTTTCTTTTTTTTACATTCATTTACTTTATTATTATATACATATTTTTTTCTTTTTTCTGAAAATACAATAAAAATCATTTGAAATAAAAAAAAATAAATTCAATTACAATTTTCCTGGATTGAAGCTTTATTTCCCTAACTTTGCTACCACTAAACATTGGTTCCACTGTTGTGTTTCACACGGATGCATATTGTGATGCACACGACGCCAGGATCAACACCGACAACATGGAGCGTAGCTCAGAAGAGACGAGGACACAAAGGCAGAAAATGTCTAGATGTTCACTTTTCTACTTTGGAACCATCACTTACTCCTTTAAATTTTGAATCTTTCACACAAACATAACAAATATTTAGCTGTTTCTCAATATCAAGTTCACAGAGCACGTCTTGGGAACTTGGCGAGTATGGTCTTGGTAAGAACAGCCCCAGAGAACGGACTTCATAAGACCACAAGTCTCTCTGTAATTGGAACGGCAGCATACTTTCCTCCCTGGTTCTGTTGTA
This sequence comes from Apogon talboti, assembly GCA_037367365.1. Lineage (NCBI taxonomy): Eukaryota > Metazoa > Chordata > Actinopteri > Kurtiformes > Apogonidae > Apogon > Apogon talboti. Next base: position 25,502,255 of record JAPQRQ010000008.1, on the reverse strand, counting down.
TTTCCACCATCGGCTTCCTAAAGTATTTCCCTCAATCTACCACAATGTCACTTGATTTGATTTCAATACATTTGTACTACTATTTACATGTCATTTATATTTTTTATACATTTTGTATTTTTTTCAAAACTGGAACAAATTTTGGTTGAATTCCATATCATGACAATACGCTCGTGTTCTAACATTGTATCACATCATCTGGTGACAGTCACCTACTCAATAAAATATTCCTGAATTACTGTAAGTAATCACAGAAGCTGCTGTTGCATTCAAGAGAAACACAAAATGCATCTCTGGATATTTGCCAGCCAAGTCTACATGAGTCACCAACCAAGTTAGCAGACAAGAACAACATCCAGGTATTCCATGCGTTCTTGGTTTGTGTGAACTTTCAAATGGAACAGTAATTGGTACAGATACACCAGGCCAAGAGAGACACCAAGGCCTTTTCCTCTGACCAGGAGTGGGACCTCAACAGGCAGTTCCGGTTCCACACCAAGATTACCACCACACCTCTTCGCCCTGACATTGTTGTGTGGTCCACGAAGGCAATAGTAGTGCACCTCATTGAACTCACAGTTCCATCGGAGGAGACTGAAGCTGCCTTTGAGTGCAAGAAGGCCAAGTATTCGGAGCTGGCTGCCGAGTGCCGGGAGGCTGGCTGGAAAACCATCATCTACCCTTTTGAAGTTGGCTGCTGAGGCTTTGTGGAACTGTCAACCACACACCTTTTGAGGGATGCAGGAGTGACGGGAGGGAAGCTGACGAAGGCTATGAAAGAACTTTCAGAGGAGGCTGACAAAGGCAGCTTCTTTCTCTGGTTGAGGAGGAAGGAAAGGGGCTGGGGTAAGAACACCTAACTCCAACAACTGCTGCAGCGTTAACAGCTACCAGCGCCAGGGGTGACAGGGAGACCTCCCTCTTACTGCCCCCTCCACTAGGAGATGCTCCAGGACAAAAGGGGTGAAGGGGTGGTGGTTCCTGGCTGATGACCCTGCAGCTGACCCATGGGCACTGGAGGAGGTGCGACAGGCAGTAATGCACGGCAGGAAGTTCCACCTACCTGTACATTAACTGAACAGGCATGACATTGTTTTAGCTACCATAGAGCACACAGTTATGTCCAAATTGTCAGTCAAATTAACATTGAATATGATGTATTTTTACTATTTTTTTCACGTATTCAAATCGTTGTTTAATCAAATTGAGGAAAGTAATCAATAGATTAATCAGTTACAAAAATAATGGAGGTCTATTTTGAAATGCATCTGCTAGTGAAATATAAATGAATAAAGATTTTAGTACAGACATACAGACTACATTGCTGACAAAACTTACATCAACAAGAGCAATCAAATTTTACCTTTCATCTAATTGGCTTTAAGCACAAGTTAACTGTGGATTTATTTAAGCAACTTTTAAGCTGAGTTAACAATGAATTTATCCTGAACTGAACAAATGCTTTCATGAAAGTTTTATTTTTCTTTAACTGCCTATAAAGGGCAAGGACTTTGGCTTCAAACTGATGCCAATGTGTAAGTTTCTAAATGTTGTAATATCACTAACGGCCACTAGAGGTGACTCCAAAAAGCCCAGGCTCCCTTAGACTTAGACTGAACTTAAAAACCTAAAATAAATAAACAAATAAATGTTTTTACAGGACTTAATTTGGACTAGTTTGCTTTATTCTGAACCTCTATTTCATGTTCTGGTAAATGTTTTATTGTTAATATCATATAAAATTACAGCTTAATCAATCAAATGTAAGCTTTGGTGTCTGTTGTGTTCCAGCTCACAGGAATCGAATATTGACAGATTTTACTTTATGAATACACAATTCTCCATTAAATTTGAAATCAATCAAGCTCAACTGTAGTTATGGTGAATAGGTTAAACTACCACCACCATAAAATGGCTATGTTGCACAATACTTGATGAAGCTTACAAGTCAGCCAACATGGTTATAGCCAAATCACAAACTACTGGCTTAGCATTAGCTCAACTATGAGCCCTCACAGATGAGTACTCTGATTCTGCATAGCTCTACCCCTTTCGTCCAAATACGGTCACTTCTGGCTCCAAATAGCCAGCATGGCAACAGCCAAATCAGTCAGAATGGTAGTTGAGAAACTGATGAGTGACGTCACAGTTCTTCCTCCTAATAACTAATTATACAGTCTGTGATTCCATTGCACTGCTCATTTTAAGAACGAACTGAGCAAATATACAAAATAATAACAGACCAACAAACTAACAAATATACAAAAAAATTTTTTTTTTTAGAAATAATTAAAAGATAATGGGCATCAGATTTTCCAAATAACACATTTAACCACCACTTGAGTTTTCAGCTGATGTTATTAGTCACTTCCTGTTCTTTTAGGAGTTCCCCTTCTCAACACAGGGCCTCATCTTTAATGCAGTCCTAATTTACCCTGGCCTATTTCTAAGCCTGACCCAAAACCTGAGAATTCACAGAATGTTGTTCACATAGTACTCACTGTTCTACCAAGAGACCCTGTAATACTAGATTTGTTAGTGTTCATTTATATTTTACACAAGATTTTGACAGGAAGTTACAAGATTTTCAAAGGCTAGTTATTCTTCAGCTGTATCATGTGACCCACACACACAGCATAGACATGACTAAAGAAAAAAGTCTTGTTCACAAGTCAGAGAAAGGATGCAGTAGAATATCATCATTGTTGTCAATAGCCCCCTTTTACACAGCACTTCTGTTCCGGGAATATTTCCCCTCTATTCCAGAATAACGTCTGTGTAAACGAAATGGTGGGATCATTTGGTCCTACCTCTGTCACGGCTCTGTAACGCCTCTGGAGGTAGTAACAGAGCCGTGATGAAGGTGGAATCATGATTCCAAAACGCTATGTAAAAGGAACACCTCTCGTTCCACAACCAAGGTGTGACGTTTTGATGACGTATTGCGTGTGCGACCACAACGCTGGGAGGATTTAAAAATGAACGTGGGTTGTGTACAGTAAACAAACATATCAACACGAGCATCATTGTGCTGTAAAGGATGCTCAGAAGCTTGGTTTGAGTTTGAATTAAACTTAAAATCTGCACTGCTAAAATAAACACTGCGCTCTGTTAGTCCTCCATTGTTGTTCTGACAGCCAACACTGCTATGCTCGGCGTACTTCCAACGTGCAAGTTATACATTGATTCTGGAACACAGGTCCGCTGTGTAAAAGTACAGGCAGTCTCACCTCTGTTACTCCTTTGGCTTGGCTGTGTAAATTGGTCAATGGTGGCAAAAAGGTGGGATCACCATCTCACCTTTTTTCCTGGATCTCTGTGAAAAAGTGGCCAATGTGTGTTGTGTTGAACAGGGAGCTGTGCCTGAAGCACCAGTCTCGATCATACTAACTCACCCAGTGAAACATTGGCCTTAAACAAATTTAACTATACACTTCTGAATATATTTATACATACATACAGACACACCCTCACACACACACACCTCCTCAGGGGGGAAAACCCCGTCAATGATTAAAAACCAATTGAAATAACAGGCAGGTTGTGACTGAGTTTTCTTACGTCTATAGTTTACATTGGCATCAACTTTCTCTTGACCCGAACTGTCGGCAGTTTCGTAAATTGCGAACGTTTCCATGTACATAAATCAGGGTTCGAATTATATTCTTTTCCTCTAAGGGGGTCTCTATCTCCAAAACAAAGTTGCGCAAGTAGTCTAAATATAATTATATCGACAATGTGCGCTCTCCTGGAGAGAAAATGGTCTAGTGCGTTGATTTAAGCGCTGCACGCAAAATTTATATCAGATGAACTGTCAATCACATTCTGCATCCACCCCAGAGCTTTTGCGCTTTTACACACAGCACTACTTTGGCACACACATAGGGATTGAAAATGTCATAAATACATGGTCACCGTTCAATAAACTCTTGCTGCTGAGGTCTCAGACATCCCTTTGCTTCTGAAAGAGTTTGGAGAATATAAACACCAAAACAAACAGGTTGTTTTTTGATAGGTTGTTTTATCATGATTTAACCCACACACACACACACACACACACACACACACAAAATAAATAAATAAAAACTTACACCCCCCCCCTTGTTTTTTTGACAAATCGCACCCTGACTACTGGCACCACTGTTTCCTTCACACCCCACATTTTCTCTGTTTCCTCTTTCAGCCCTTGGTATTTCTTGAGTTTTTCATGTTCTCTCTTCCTGTTGTTGCTATCACTTGGGACTGCTACATCGATCACAACCGATGTCTTCTGATGTTTATCGACCACCACCATGTCAGGCTGATTGACCATCTCCAATCGGTCTGGATGAGGATGTCCCACAGGATCTTGGCTTGTTTGTTCTTGATCTCCCATCTTGACCCTGGGACCTCCAGTCCATACTCGGTACAGATGTTCCTGGACACTATGCCTGCTCCCTGGTTATGCCGTTCTATGTATGCCTTGCCTGCCAGGACTGTCTAAGGGGCTTCTCTGCACAGCCTGCACCTGGGGTCTTGTCTGGTGTGGTAGACCTACACCTGGGGTCTTGTCTGGTGTGGTAGACCTACACCTGGGGTCTTGTCTGGTGTGGTAGACCCCGGCCTCTATTCCTCTTATGTTCAAGACCTGTTCTTATGCAGCCATGAGTAGGGCCTCTGTGCCATTTTTCAGTCCAGCCTTTTCCAACCACTGGTATGTTTTCTCGATGTCAGCTACCTCTTCAAATTGCTGGTGGTACATGACATGTAGGGGCTTGTCCTGCAATGACAGCCCCTCTGGCTCCTCCTCCTTATTCACTTAGCAGTTCATCACTTGGGGTCATCCTCTTGATAAATTCCTGAAAGCTTGTGGTTTCCTCCTGGACAGTAGGTCTGATGATTATTAGTCCTCAGCCTTCTTCCTTTTGTTTCACGTACAGTCTGAGGATGCTGAACTTAGGGTGAAGCCCTCTGCGCATGGTAAGGAGCTTCCCTGTCTTGATAGTGGTGGCTTGCATCTGTTCCAGGGGCCAGGATATTATGCCAGTGGGGTATCAGATTACTGGCAGGATATTGGTGTTAATGGGCTGGATCTTATTCTTGCCATTTTGCTGACTTTTCAGGACCTGCCTCACCCTCTGTAGGTATTTACCTGTGGGATCCCCAGGTATTTCTAACTGTCCTACACATCTGCAATGTTCCTTTCGGGTAATTCAACACCTTTGGTTGTCATCAGCTTCCCTCCCCTAGATACCAAATGACATCCCAATGTCTTTTCTGTAGATTCAAGTGAGATGAATCAGGAAGTCAATGTCACACTCATCCTTGGCATACAGTAGGGGTGTGCGATATGACGATATTAGATCATTTAGGGTTAGAACGTATTGACAATCTGACAAAGCAGAGAGATCGTGGAATCGTCTATAATATGAGGTAGGCAGAGCCATAGAGTATTCAACGGCTCTGGATGTAGTTACAGTATATGCTGAAACACAAATGCATCACATTGGTTCACGTTTACGTCAATATTACAAACGCTGTGTAGCGGGAGCAGAGATGGGGGACTCGAGTCGAGTGTCTTGACTTGAATCAGCCTTAAGTCGCCAGATTGAGGACTTGTGACTTGCTTGATTAACAGTGATAAAAGACTTTGACTTGCTATTCATGACTTGAGACTTCACTTTGACTTGCATGAAATGACTCACCAAGTCATTGCTATCTTGGTTCATATGTGAATTATCAAAAATGTTTTTCAATCTGATGCTTCCAGTTGCATGTGGGCGAACTGTACTGTAACCAAGTGATGCTCCCATCACTGACTGCAGCGGTTGTAGATTGGCCGGATGGTGCTGCTGGCACAGCAGTTCCCAAAATTATAAAAATTTGGTTTCTAATGAAAACAAAAAAAGATTCGCCATGTGCAAGGTCTGCAGTGCCAAACTTTCTGACACCTCCAGTACCACATCGAACTTCATTCAGCATTTCAGGCTACACAAGGAAAAGTAAGTAATGTCACTAGCTATACCATTCTTTTTAACCTGATGTTAGCTAACTTTCCATCTGTAAGTCAAAAGTGCCAAGAGCTTACTGCTGACATTACAGACCAGGCAGAGTGAAATTGTGAGGTACACATGGACCACACGGACTGGGGGGTAGGTATAATTCGTAAGTCACACACATTCACAAATACTAAGCCTAATTTCATTGTTTCTATTTCTCTCTCACACACACACTCCACTGTAAATACATTCTGTCCCTCTCTCTCACTCTCACACACACACACGCTAAATCATGACACAACCACTAAGTTACATTTAAGGTTTGTTCTCACACAAAAGAGTGAGGCCTCTTTGAAGGAGTAATGGACAAAGACGTCATACTTGTTCAAGTTCATTCTCTGATGCAATGTTTTTTGCAACATATTGAAATATTTGTTGCAAATAAAAGTCCGGCAATTTAAGACGTATGTCTTCCAGCTCATTATATTTCTATGACTTGACTTGTGACTTGCTTGACCTAAGCTATGACTTGACTTGAATTGACTCGACTAACAAAAATGACTTGGGACTTGCTTGAGACTCACAGGTTAAGACTTGAGACTTGCTTTAGACTTGCACATGTGTGACTTGCTTCCATCTCTGAGCAGGGGTCATGGCTGACAGTGAAATAGGCCAGTTGCTTCCTAAGGGCTCATTTAAGCTCTACGTTAAAGACACAGATGGATAAGGGCAGAGCGTTCTGTCCGTCCTCTGCATAATTACATGCGTAATTCTGTCCGTTTTCTGGGAGCTTGCAGTTGCGAACCCAGACGGAGAATACAGAGCAACACCACTGGGAACTGTGGAAGCAGTGTTGAGTTTTGAAGAGAATAATTTCCATAAATAGTGGAACTTTTCAAAGAGCAACTGTGTGAGTTAGTGAAAAACTACCAACATATTTATGACAACTACCCTTCTCAATATCAACATTATTATCCACATAAGTAATACCTCCTCTGTCGACACCATGTTTGTTATTATTGACTTTCTTCTTCTCTTACTTTTCTTTGTGATATTTAGCCAGTATGGTAATTGAGAGCGGCGCCCTCTGGTGGATTGATGGAGAAATGCTCAGTCCAACACATTGGACACAAGAAAGTATGAAGGCAGTGATGCATGACAACATTAGAAACGGATGTACCTATTTATGTATGTAAAGCGAGCATAAATGAGCCTTAAATGAGCCCTTAATGCACCTGAAGCCTGGAGTATTATTTTATTGGCATTTCCTCATTGATAATTTCTTCCGTATTATTTTTTAAATTTCCATGTTTATTCAAAGCTACCTCAAAAATCAAGTGCAGTTTAGTTTTTATGTTGCAAGAGTGCACTTAATCAGTGTTGTTATTTACAGTTTAGTATGTTTATGTTCTTGGCACGTTGGCAAAATTACACAAACTAAATGTTCTGGAAGGTTCTTTGGGCTTAATTGTCTTTTATTTTTTTCTTTTAGGGCTATGATTTACATAGGGAAATTGTTTGGTTGCACTGTTCAGAAACTTAGTCTTCGCAAATTAGTCTCAAAGATCAATGTAAAGAATTGTGATAAAATCGAGATTGTGATTTTATTTTTAAAAAATCATATGACATTTTTGCCATATCGCTCACCCCTAGCATACAGCTTGATGTCATCCATGTAGAGGAGGTGGCTGATGGTTGTTCCACTTAGGAACCAGTACCTGAAGCCACTCTATGTGGTGATCTGGCTGAGGGGGTTTAGGCCAGAACAGCAGGGGCGGAGAGAGCATCTCTTTGGTATATACCACATTTAATGTTCACCTGTGCAACTGGCTTTGAGTTGGCCTCCAGAGATGTCTTCCATAGCCTCATCGAGTGCTGAATGAAGGCTCTTTATGTCCTGTTGATATTATACAGCTTTCGGTAGTTCAGTGTCCATGTGTGTGGCACTGAGTCATAGGCTTTCTTCTAGTCAATCCAGGCAGTGTACAGGTTGGTGTTCCTGGTCTTACAGTCTCGGGCGATTACCCTGTCAACCAGTAGGTAGTGCTTGGCTTGCAAATTACAACCATTTTTATGTTTAGTCCATAGTGACACAGAGTCAAAATGCTGAAAATTGTGTCATTGCTCAAGTATTTCAGGACTGTATTACCAGCACTAAAGATATTTGGATTTCCAACACTGAAACTGCAAGCAAGTGCAGAGAGAAACCAATGAACTTGTTCAACTTGACTACTACAAAATCATTTTACTACAAAGCCACAACCAAATTAAAACATTTTTCACAAAGTGGCTGATTAGAAACTACAGACCTATAGAAGATGCATCAGTCATCAGATGAATGCCAACAGTGCAGTTGTATTATGTACTGTTAGTGGGAATCCATTAGATATTTGAAAATGTAAACTTTAATGAATTAAATGATGGGAACCTGTCACAATATTGAAATATGACTTCTGAGCCTTAAAATCAGAATAGACCATGTATTATGACCAAAATGATCATTACTAAATTTATTTTTCTTTTTTTTTTGTTACTTTTGTCCAGTTTTAGTTGTTCATTAACCTCAAAGAAGAAAGGGATGCACAGTGATCATGTCACTAGAAAAGTGTTGGTCTAATGGTAAATGATAATGATAATATATATTTCTGATAGTTTCCACGGTTTTTTTTTCTTTTTTATCAAAGAGAACAGAAACAATCATCACAATAATGAAAAATAGTTTATTTATAATAATTTCAATATGTAAGTATGTAATAATTCTGATAGGTCTAGAGCCTGTATGTTCTAAAATGTGCAGTATAAGGATGTAAAGACATTTATATTAAATGGTATGTCTGTACCCGCACGGACTGAGCACAATGCCAGAAGATCAGGGTCACACTTTAGCTTTATGTGTACTACTTGGCTTTCTTAGAAAACTTTAACAGATTTACCATGGGTTTGTCAAATAGTTGAACATGAATATTAACATCATATACCAACTACAGTGTTTGGTATATTTAAGCTGATTTATTAGTTTGCACTCTACTGTGTGAACCCACAATCACACATTCACAGCCCTGTAAGTCAGTTCACGTGTCTTAAATCTGCAGCTGCAATGACTATAGAATATCACACTCCCAAGTTAGTCACTTCCTCTTCCACTTTCTCTCAAAGAATATCAGTCACTAGAAAATCATTGTGACTATGACTATGAGAACTGGAATAACATTTAGAAAGGCATATGCACACTGAGGTGATGATGACATGCAGCTATTGTAAAACAGGCATCATGAGCAGCTTGAGACCTACGAGCTCTAGCTTATGAGTAGTAACCTGAGCATTTGTACCAAACAGACACCAAAGACTGAAGAAAACAAAAGGAAGTAACCACTATGATGTCACTCATTGGTTTGTGGTCTTTGTTGTTCTGGAAGTAAAAGTGACCACATTTGGATCATGGACTGGAGTTGGAGAAAAGATAGTGCTGAAACTAACACAAATTTACTGATTTAGCTAACGATGCCAAAGATCCTCCATGTACAAAAATGATGTAGCACAGGCTTTGCCAATTATATGAAACAACACACTTCCTGTTTCCTAAGTGGACAATGTCAGAAAGGTTGAGAATGTCAGGTACCTAATATTATTTTCCCACTCTTTTTTACCTTCTTCAGATAAAACCTGTGTTGTGAGATCTCACGAAGGTTCATTGTGGTTTGTGAGAAATGTAATTTCCATGTCACAAGACATTAAGGCTTCAGAAAAATGGGTCATGTATTTACTTGTGTGACTTCGGGGTGAAAGAATTGGTCAAAATTTGTCAATTATATTTACTTCTCCCATTGGAATGAATGGTGGAGGTCTGCTTCTAGTCCCCTAAAGTGGCAGACAGTGGGAAAACCCGCATAACACTGATAAGGGAAAATTACTTTTCAGAAAACTGTTTTGTTTTTCTCAGCCACCTTTGGTTATGCTTACAGCCTGACTATTGTAAATAATTCCAGTAAATTTAAATAAATATTTAGTGTCAGAATCCTCTGATGCTCTTCTGGGTCTAAGTTCTAAACTACAATTATAGCGGTGTGGTCAGTCAGGAAAACACATGTTGTATTTCATAAAAAGAAGTTCAAAAAGTCTGACTTAGCAGGCAAGCAACCTGTCAGTCAAAGAACAAACCAGACAACAAACAGCACCCACCTGTCACTCAAGGGAAACACAACTTTAACTAAGCATAAATTTAAGTAAACAGCTGAGTTTTATGTTAAAAAATTCGATCCGAGTTTTGCTTGTGAATGCCTATAAAAGTATAGAGACCTATGTAATATTTATGTGGCTGTAAATATGTGTACTTCTGGTGTAAAGTTGAACATTTTAACATAGGGTGGCTACTGCTATAGACATAGAATATGTTGATGTTAATGTTAATGTAATGTATTAATCTCCGTTATCGTCATTATTTTGTGTGTTACAGATTTCAGGAAGATGAACAGATTAAGATAAGGACTGATTCATTTTTGAAGCCAGCTTCAAGTGGTCATACCAGGAACTGATAGTTCCATGTGACAGGTAATTCCACCCCAAGGACTTACTGCATGTTAAATAAATAAATCTGATCTACAGGTGACTTTAAATATTATTTACTCATTCAGTTTCACATATGAACTATATAAGACATAGACAAAGCTCCTATGATAACATCTGTTGGTGTTTGGACCACACTTTTGAAGCCTTGAGGTAATGTTGGTTGTCTTCTTGGTTTTTATGAGTGACAAGTGACAATATTTGGACCAAAGGGGTGGAGCTGGGAAAATGTCAGGGATCATAGGTGTGTTCACACTAAATGATAATTTACTGCAAACTGAAAATTTGATGTGCATAAAAAAATCCTTTGACAGTCTTTTTAATAAAGTCCTCATGTTCAGTTATGGCAGCCATCAAAGCTTTGTATTTATTTTAAAATCTTGTTAGCAGATGAATAAGGTAAATATGGACCACCAAGGGTCCAAAAACAAAAAAAACAGGACCAATGCACACCTAGTTGAATTTGCGAGGTTGTCAGGTTCTGCCGCTATGTCAGAGTCCTGTAGTTTTGATGCAGGAGCTCAATCTCCCAATAGAAGTGGGTGGTACTTTCATTGGAGGATAACTCAACTAATTAACTGATAAATCAACAGGACCCCAATTCTACTGGAAGTGGAAGGATTAGTGAGACAGGTATAGTATACTGACTGCTTTCAAATATTGAATCTCTGCATTATTTGAAAACTTACTGTTAACTGCTATGACCATAAAGAGTAAATCAACAACAGATAAGGTCGTTGAACTTGTTTGATTTATTAATAATAATTTTTTGGGGGGGTTGACTTCAAGGTCACTCAAGGTCAAAGGTAATGGACCCAAATGAAAGTCCATATACGACTTCCTATCGGTGCTCAATAGTAACTATATTGATATCACTAACCACTAACCATTTCCATGTTATAAGCCATCAAAATATTATAAGCCACTAAAAGTAAAGGTAAATGTTTAATATTTCAAAAATTCATACAAAAAATCAAAAATGAAAATTTTTAATAATTGGTGTAAAATACAGTTTATCATCTTTTCATGGTCATCAAATATGACCCATTTGGACGTTCAGAGGCTCAATAGTAAACATGGAAACACTGTCATCTTCTACAACATTGATTCACCAGTAAAACCCATAAATGATAGAGGATAGAGACATTCATTTTTATGTTCAGCTACTGATATACAGTATTTTGTTCAATTCTGTGTTTTGATATAAAAACCTTTGAATTTACTCCAAGCTTTTATGAACATCTACATAATCATTGCATTAAATATAAGAAAATACATGATTTTTACTGAAATTGTAAAATGCAGAAGATAATTTTATAATAAATGGTTTTAAATCACTTAAGAAAAACAACAAAATCAATGTGGAAGTTCTAACAAAAATAGTTACAAGTTTAAAGGTTAATGATGTTGGTGTGTACCTACTTTGTGTAAATGTGGCTGAAATCTTGCAAACATTTAAAATGTCCTTTTACTTTTTTTTGCCTATTCAAATAATTGTTTAATTGAATTGAATCAAACTAAATAATCAATAGATTAAACAATTCCAAAAATAAATCTATAGCTGCAGCTCAAATGCATATTTCAGCCACCTTACTAATGTTTGGACTTCAGTGTATCAATCATTGCATCATGTCACAGTTAGACCTTCTTGAGATCAACATTTCACTGATGCAGCCTGTCAGCCCTTTACTGATGCAGCTAGAAACAGTGTCCCTGTGTCTCCTCATTCCTTTTTTTGTGTCTCCATTGTCATTTCTATATAAATATTTTTATATATCCTTTTACTTTTATACTTTTTGTGGTTGTTGTTTAAGCTGGTTCTGGAATACAGGACCAGTTGGCATTTTCAATCATGTCTTTTACAATTTTTTCACCTATTCAAATAATCGTTTAATTGAACTAAAGACAATAATCAATTGATTAATCGATTACAACAATAATCGATAGCTGCCTCTCTCCTGGATTGCCTTGGCCTACCGTTTTGTAGGTATTAGCTCTAACCTGAATCCTGTCAGTGTGTGGATGCTCTTCACTGGCAGAATGACAGCCGCACCAAACACACGCTCACGCGCGAGCCGCTCTCGCGCCTGCAGTGTGTGTGATGCTGTGCCGCAGGGTCACGCTCGCTCATATTTTCGCCGTCCTTACCCTCCGTCCGGCTCCGTATTGGCTGCCGCTCCACCGGGCCCGGTTGTCCACTGCTGACTCTCCATTGCCGGGCAGCGACCCAGAGTCCGAGTCCTCCCCTTCCTCCAGCTCCTCTTCCCCCTCCTCCCTGTCCTCCGCCTCCCTCTCCCTCTCCCTCTCCCTCTCCTCCGTTTTCAGCCGCTTCGCAGCCCTTCCGTACTCCCCTTCCTCCGGCTGACCGGGTCCGTCTACCTTCGACATGCTGGATGGACCTGTTAGAGATCGGGACTGAGTGTGGAGCTGGTCAAACAGACGCGTCCATGTCCGCGGCTGTCCTGTCCTGTTCCGTGTGTCCCAGCCTCCGTGTCTCTGTCCGTGTCTCTGTCCGTGTCTCTGCGTGTTTGCCTTTGGACCTCCTCTCGATTTCTGCCTGTCTGTATCGTTGTCCTACACCAGTGATTTTCATGTGTAGGTGTAAGTGGACAAGACACGTCCCGCCCCTTACTGTCATCCTATTGGTCAGTCGGTTCTCTGCGCCTTGGAGATACGGCATGTGATTGGCCGATGGCAGTGTGTCAAAAGACAGCTCTCCACGTTCTGCAGAGGAGTGCGCAGAGGGGAATGGTGGGCTAGATAAAAACAGAAAAGGAGACGGACAAAAAAACAGGAATGACGAGACACAGGGACACTGTTTCTAGCTGCATCAGTAAAGGGGTGACAAGCTGCATCAGTGAAATGTTGATTACAAGAAGGTCTAACTGTGACATGATGCAATGGTTGATATACAGAAGTCCAAACATAAGGAAGATGGCTGAAATATGAATTTGAGCTGCAGCTATCGATTATTTTTGTAATTGATTAATCTATCGATGACTTATTTTGATTAAATTCAATTAAACAGTTATTTGAATCGGAAAATTTTTTTTAAATGTGAAAAAAAACATGTCTGAAAATGCCAACTTACTTGTCCTTTATTCCACAACCAGCTGAAACAATAACCACAAAAATATAAAAGTAAAAGGATATATATATATATATATATATATATATACACACACACACACACATACACATATATATGTGTATTATCTAATAGTGTATATATGTGTATTATCTAATAGTGTACATATTGTATTATCTAATAGTGTAT
>JAPQRQ010000008.1:25442087-25461534 GCA_037367365.1 Apogon talboti | reverse complement strand
TTTTTATTTTGATATAGACCAGGTGTTGTGCTGAGCTGTCTTTTTACTTTTTAAAAAAAATGCAACAAAAATTAAATAAAGATAATTTAAAAAAAAACAAAACAAAAAAAAAAAACAACAACAAACAATGCCAATAAAAATAACAGAGTACATACTTAAATGATTTGTAAACTAATGATAATGCAACCTGTGCTGTACAGAGTTGAGCAGAGAGACGGTCGAGAGTATCATGGAGAAATTGTGTCTGTTTGTTTCGGCTGATGTTTGCCTGAGTGCAGAGGGTGAGTGCTGTTGGACATAATGGATTTTCCTTTTTTCTACAGTTCTATAAGAGATTTTTGCTGAGTACAAATCATTTTGCTGCTGACTTTTGTTATCCTGGTTGATGAGTTTTTCCGTTTCAACTTGAGGGATGCACACCAGCAACTGAGAGAAAAAGTGACAACAGTCTCAATAAAAGATCTCTAAAACATGGTCATCAGAGATCAGTCCACCTGGAACTTGGCTTGGCTACCTCAGACTAAACAGATGTCGCTGACTTCCAGGGTAGTTCCAGGGTACCACAATCTCCCAGGAATTTACCTGGACTGCAAATGCCACTGCGGTGGTTAGAAAGTCCCAGCCGATACTGCACTTTTTAATGATCCTGAAGAAAAATAAACTGAAGGAGGATCTGCTGGTGACTTTCTACATACTGACATATGGTATCACCGTATAGTATTCTGCTGACAGGAAGCCCCTCTGAAGGGTCATCACGATGGCAATCATTGGCTACCTCCTTCCCTCTTATTCTCACCCTGGACACCATCTTTTTGCACTTTTACCCACGGGGAAGCACTATTACTGCATGAAAAGTAGAACAAACAAGACTCAAGAATAGCTTCTTCCCCTGGGCCATTAGAGCTCTGAATGCTGCTAATGTTTTTACCAAGTTTTACTCTTCATTTTTTATACTGGTCTTAAGTGAATGTGTCAGATGTGGGGGTTTTTTTTTATAAGAGGTGCTGATCAGTTGTACCAAACTTAATTTTGTTGTATAGCAATAAAGGCTTGAACTGAATTGAACTAAATTAAAATATTGACATAAAAACAATTACAACAGAAAAATGTGGAGTTGCTGGGTCAAAAATAATGGAAGTTGGAAATTATTAATTACTAAAATAAAATACATTCAAACCATTTATTATCGCTACACTAACAAAATGAAATGCATCTTTTTTTATTGTATTTATTACTTTTCTATTTCATGCTAGTATTTTTTTTTAAATAAAAGAAACTTGTTTTTTTAAGGAAAAAAGTTTCCTCTGTCATACTATTAAGCTATTTTTTTCCAGTGGATGCCATGGTGTGAAATTGATATCTAGGCTTAATTCTTCTCGTAATTACAAGATCAAGATGTTGTTAGTCTGAGATAAAGTGTCTAATTTGCTTTTTCTGTAATGGATGCAACACACTTCCCAGTAAAACCATAGCCTTGTACCGTCTACATCATCGTAGCCAAGGACAACGTCTTCCATTTGACCATCCTTCCCTCTACTGATCACACTCCTGATGATGGCACCGAGAGTGAGGACTTCAACCTTCACCTGGGGGGACTGGAGTACCCACATATCCACGACACCGATGCCAGACACCTCCCCCCACCGCCGTGACGTGACCTGAGTCATTTTGGACCTTAACCTATAGTTAACAGACTGAAAAGAGTGCAATAAGACATCACCGAACATCAGTCCTGAATATAGAGCTGAAACAATTAATTAACTGGAATCGATAACAAAAACTTATTCGCCAACACTTTTCCTGAATCAAAGCTTCATTTCCTTAATTTCGCTGCCACTAAATATTGGTTCAACAATTGTGTTTCACACAGACGCTTATTGTGATGCACATGACTCCAGGATCAACACAAACGACATGGAGCGTACCTCAGACGAGAAGATTTAGGTCACTTTTCTTCATTGGAACCACCACTTACTCCTTCAAACTTTCACACAAACATTAAAAATATTTGTCTGTTGTATGTTAGTGCCATCTTAAGTCCAAGTATGTTTGTTCTGGGGACGTTCTCATAGCTGATTGAGGTCTAGAAAAAACTGGCTACAGTATAACCCTCAAAGACTCAAATAGAATCAGAACCTAAATAATCCTGTCAATATATGTGAATTGGTGTAAAATACAGTCTGTCATCTTTGCAGTCATCAGACATGACACATGTGGATGTTCAGGGGCTCCATCGTGAACGTGGAAACCCCATCATCTTCCATAACATTGATTCGCCAGTAAAACCCATGGAGTTGGATCAATAACAGTGGATGGAGACACTAAGGACCTGATTTACGAAAGGATTGCACAAAACGCGTGCAAACTTGACTGCGCACGCAAAAACATGTTATCTACTAACAGGATGCAGCGAGGGTTGAGTCTCTCAAATGGGCAAAATAGCTTGCGCAACCCATATAGCGTGTTTGCCTTAATGCATATGCAATATGGGCGTTTCTGCCAGAATGTGCAAAATTATTGGGAGTAGATGCAAATATTTATTTGGTGCACGAAATGTGATTTACCAAACCTGAAACTGATTACAGTGGCTGATTTTGCTTCTATATTCAGCATGACTGGAAGGCAGGTTTTAACTGGCACAGCTTCGTGCAAAACAGGCTGCAGTCGTTGTGGCGAGGAGGAGGCATAGGCACAACCAAAGGCAACACAGAGAACCAATCTTTTCTGCTTGCGTCAACATTTTTGGAATGACAGAGGAAAAATGAGACGTATGGCCTACCCAGCAATGCCATTTTAGAACTTCTAGATGAACTAGGGAAAGACTTGGGGCCAGTCACAAAGAGGAGTCACACAATACCTTCTATGACAAAACTCCTATAACGTCACATTTCCTTGCGTCTAGATCAGGGATGTCAAACATGTGGCCCGTGGGCCAAAACTGGCCCATCAAAGGTTCCAATCTGGTCCGGGGGATGAATTTTGAAGTGCAAAAATTACACTGAAAATATTAAGACTCAAGGGGGTCAAACTAATTTTAGTGCCAAACTCTCCAAAATGTTATTTCGTTATATTATTCTTGTTCCGTAATGTTTTGCGCATTTGTAGATCCAATGTTGATCTAAGTTGAGGCATGATACTATTAAAATTGCACTTATTTTTCTTAAGAAATTTCAGGTTTTTCCAAGTTATTCACTTTTTTTTGTGAAAGCATAGTTTATAAATGTACACCATTTCATAATTTTATTTCATTTTCTTGCACTCTAACAAAGAGAGCAATTTGGAGTTGTCATTATTTACAGGTTATTATGTTATTATATTACTATTCCGGCCCACTTGAGATCAAATTAGGATGCATGTGGCTCCTGAACTAAAATGAGTTTGACACCCCTGGTCTAGATGATCATGTTGCGTCTGTTGCCATTAATGATGGCGTATCCCAGAGCAGTTTTTGCAATGTATTGTCTCCATGACGACAACCAGTAGCGCACGTAAAATCCTCATTTAAATAGGACGATTTTGCACCTGTTTGACATTTGCACTGGTAATCTTAGTTGATCACACGTGACACGCAAATCAATAGCACGCGCATTTTTAGCGCGAGCAAGCAAATTTACGCCCATTATTTGCGATCTTAGTAAATGAGGCCCTTAGTTTTTATGTTCAGGTAACTACATATTTGCTGAAAATCAGTTTTTCTTCAGTTCTCTCCTTTTTTTGATATAATAACCCTAAACTTGAATCTGAGCTTTTATGAACATCAACATGATCAGTAAATTAAACAGGAAAATACTTGATTTTCACTGAAAAATGCAAACGATGATATTATAGTAAATATAAAGATAAATCACTTAATAAAGGTTACATAGAGAGAAAAATTCAATTGGAAAGTGCCAGAAAAGTAGCGCTGGGTCTATATGGGTTAACCTGCTGACTATGTGGAAGGTGTACTTTCTGCTTCTTTTCCTGCATGGATTTGCGAATTTTGATTATGTTCACATAAACTAGCAGTAGGTAGCTAAAAAGTAAAAATAAAAGCATAACACTCTTACGCATTCACTCTTCGTTATATCAACAAAAGGATTATTTAGAGTAGAAAATAACTGTTTGCTGGCTGTTAAATGTTAAAACCGTCATTTAACTGACATCGTCTCACCTTGGTTTCTCAACTCAACAGACTGGTCTGCAACATGTTTATGTTACACATACTTCCGGGTACGTTGAGCATGACGCAGGCGGACTGTTTGTTTTCTCGCGATAACAACTGACAGGCTCAGGCTTCAGTTATTTACGCACCATGGGTGGATGTAAGCAACCTCTTCTTGCACGATAACATTATGTATGTATTAAATTTTAATAGTACATGTTTTGTTTCTTAAATGTTGAATGGAAAATCAAATACCACCGTTGTTCCGGGTTGAATTCATGTTTATTTGTTTGTTTTTTTGTTTTATTTGTGCACGTTACACCACCAGACGGCAGGCAAGCTGCTGTGTTTGTCTGATAGCAATGAGAAAAGTGGTTTACTTTTCTCATGCACAAACGACCAAGTGTGATTTTGTTCACTCATAATGTGTGTTAAAAGTGAGTGACTTTTATTTATTTTATCTACTGGTTGTGTTTTAGATATCCTATTCGATTTATCCTATTTATTTTGTATCTGTTCTTATCAGTTTTACTATATTTTATTCTTAATCATTACTAGTTTACTATATCATGTATTTTTCTTCTATCTTTATATCTTTATTGGCAGTTTGCATTGTTTTAAATGTTCAACTTGACCTTGACATTATTATTATTATTATTATTATTATTTTTGCTACTATTAAAGAGGTTTTGGAAAGATCCAACAAAGTACCCCTATTTGTACATAACAAATAGCACCAATTTGCAGTGACTTGTGATTTTTATGGGAATTTTTTGTCACTCACACTGGTGAATGAATGCGTGTGAATGTTTGGTGGTGGTCGTAGGGGCCGTTTGGTGCATATTGGTAGCCGCACTGTCAGCCTGCCCCAGGGCAACTGTGGCTACAAATGTAGTTTATTACCGTCAGAGTGTGAATGTGACAGCGAATGAATATGGATCAATAATGTGAAGTGCTTCCGGTGCCTTGAAAAGCGCTATAGAAATCTAATCCATTATTATTATTATTATTATAATTATTATTATTATTATTATTTCTTTTTTAGTCAAAGAAGGAAAAAATGATGGAAAATTTTAATTTTGATAAATAAATACATCCCACCTTAAATAGCACCACATTTCTATGTTTTTCTTACTAGGTTGTTAGAAACGACATAACTTTTTTTCCTGAGGAATTAAAGTTTCACCTTATGTACACCATCTGATTTTATTTACAAATGTAACATACCCGTCTTAAGCAGAATTAAAATTAGTTCCTGTTGGAGGGAGTGGTTGGTCATATGCTCTGAGAATGTACACCTTAATCCATGCCGTAAGTACATGTGCGATTGGGCTTTCAGTGCTATTTTACACTATCATGGACACATTTTGCTGCCTTTTATGAAGAAAACAGATGAATCAGAATCAAATTTGGGAAGACATTGCATTTATTCTGCTTCCTCTGAAACAAAGCTCTGTGAATGTCAAAATAAAAGCCCTCCATGAAAAATAACAGATTTTCTCACAAATGTTAAATAATATTTAATCATGTGTGCATATGCATGTCATATAAATATTACATGAAACATTACAAACCCTTTATGTCTATAAACAAATTGACTCTATGGTGAATACTGTAGAACACACATGCTTCCCATCTTTTTGATTATCCAATCCAAAACACAGTTTTGGTAGAGTACACTACTGTACACTTATTGTAATATGTTTGAGTTGGATGTAAATACATGTTTAATATTAATATTAGAAGTCTAGTGTGTTGTGCATATGATGTCTTAGCATTGTGCTTCTGTACAATACATCTGCCAAATGGAGGACTTTCCTATTCTTTCTCATTTTTGCTGTTTGTAGTAACACAAACAGGAAGCCTGACTCTATAATAATAGAACTGTAGAGCCACATATGCAAGCAACCTCCCAAAGGAATAAATTGCAAAGTAACAACATAACAGCAAGAGGAATTTTTATATGTTGCAGTAGTGCAGCTTTTCATTCAAATGTGCCTATAGGATCAAGTTAGTACTAAATCATTTCCATATCCTCCATTTTCCTGCTGACACTTGACATTAACTACACTTCAATTCCAGCTACGCTGACATTTGTGAGTACTGTGGCTGAAGGCCGTTGATTTGAGGAACTATACAACAAAAGATATCACACTGAGACCAGATTTTTAAACCCTTAATGCCTGAATTTATATACAAGTGCATGGAAATTTGGGTATGATGCAAATTTGGCATCATACCCAACAGGCATAACGGTCAATAGTAATGAAAAAGTAATAAAACAGTTTTCTGTCTCAGGAAATGGAGATGGTTTTATGGATGCCAAAAAATAATTTTCAGTGTCCTGACTAGGTATGAATTGAATATGGCCGAACCAGTGTTGGGGGAATACATTCACTATCTCAGCTGATTCTGTAATGGAAATGATTTAATGCAAATTTGCAACAGTTGACATTATGGAGTTAAAATTCGAGTCAAAATTTGAGTCAAAATGTCACTTTTTATCTATTTCAACTAGGTATGATACAAAATTACTTCTGTTTAACTGCAGATGCATTAACCTGTGATAGATCTGTCTAAAATTATGTGTATAGGGGAAGATATGCAGTACCATCAGGCACAACTTGAGCCTTTCATAGCATCATCAGTGATGAATTTTGGTAGTTCAGGCAGGACGCTTGGTCAGATTTAATGATGTCATATAGAATGATGTACATCATGTTTATGTACTTACTACATATGATGTACAAACCTATTATCTTTCTGCACTTAAATGCCCTTTTGCACCTTCATCATTTTGAACATCAGTTTATGATGCATCTTACAGTTTGATCGAGTTTTTTTATTTATTTATTTTTTATCCAGGTCTGTTTTTATGCTTCTGATTTATTATGTTTAGTGTATTTGCCTTGTGTTCAATTTTTCTACTGTGTTTCATGCTGCTGTTAAACTGTAATGTCCTATCTATTTATATTTGGTGGTGACTTGGCTCAAATGACGCTTGGGAACATCTGCACACATCTGCTTCACCAAGACTTCACTGGATAACAGTAATGATGATACAGTTTAGGGGCTGCATCACTACAAAGTCTAACATTTAACAAGAAAAAGAAAATCTAGTTAAAACAAATGGAGTGTTCAGACCTGATCACATGGTCTGAATACGTGTGAGGTGTCTGCATGAAGCCTGGACAACAGTAACATTCACACTGAATAAATCAAGACCACACCCCATTAATAACTCCATTCACTTTTTCAGTAAAAATTGTGTAAATGCCCACCTGTGCACATAAGTGTACAAGTGATATGTGCACAATTTTGAATATTAAAGTTATAAGTGTGACGTGGTTTTGCCTCACATGTTAAGTGCAAAAATATCAGCGCTTCCATTGAAATCAATTAAAGTCTGTCTTACATAACATTTTAGAAAATAGCATTATTCTACACATGAACAGTAGGTATTACAGCAGATTACAATAAAGTTTTTTTTTTAATCTATCTTTAACTTTGACAAAATAGACTTTGTGTTCATCAGCATTTATTGCTTGCTAATGTGGCTCCGTGATTCAGTGTAGTTCAGTTTGTACTTCAGTTTCTCAACCACAGTTTTAAGATATCTCAGTCATTTCCCTGCACTGATGAAGCAGAGAGTAGTCCAACAACACTGTCTGCTCACTTTTATATCAACAACCTCAGCTGTATGATCACATTTAATTTTTAACTGCAGTTATTAAATTTCACGTAAATGTGTTATGACAAACAATCTCACTGCACAGTCCTGGACCTCAAATTTTAGGAAAAGTCACTTTCTGAAAACAGGGAGAAATGTGTACAATTAACAGCTTCATTTGCACTTTACAAGCCCACATCAACACTGAGCAATACAATTAGTTTAACATGCTATCAATTAGCATCATCACTAAATACTATAAAGTGGCATTGACGTATACCCAAAATGAAAAAATATGGGCGTAGGAAGCAGAAGATTCATTAAAATAATGTCACCAACATTTGAAGCCTGGTATTGCTTGGACTATGTTCAGACTGGACACTTGAAATTGATCATTTCAAGTGAGATACTTTTGTCCCCACAGGGGAAATTCAACTTGACACAGCAAAAAAAAAAAAACCATAGACTAGAGAATTATTTAGTGGTGGTATAAGAAATGGTTTATCGAGGTGGAACGTAAGGTTCGGCTCATGGTTTAGCATATAGCCTATTCAGTGTTTATGCAGAAAACTCAGCCTTACATTCCAACCCTTAATCTTTTGTTGAATTACCCTTGGGTTCTGTTTTGCATCCTTAACAAAAGCCTCATATACTGTATATGCCAACAATTTCATTCATAAGTGTCCCATATCTTGAAGGGGAATTGCAGAGCATGCTCAGTCTGAACAATCAGTTCGAGGGAGTCACTCAGGCATTATAAATCAAGGGTGTCAAACGTATGGCCCACGGGCCAAAACCGGCCCACCAAATGGTCCAGTCCAGAATTCATGAATTTATTCATTCATTCATTCATCTTCTGAACCACTTTATCCTTGAGAGGGTCTTGGGGGTGCTGGAGCCTATCCCAGCTACCAATGGGTAAATTTCAGAAATGCAAAAATTACAATGAAAATATCAATATTAAAGGGTGTTTAGGGGCCACATACAGCTCCTTGTGATATCAAGTAAAATAATAACATATTCTAAAAATAATGACAGACACAAATTTCTCCTTAGTCTAATGTGAAAAAAATTTAATTACATTATGATTTTTTTTTTACATTTACAAACTATCCTGTCACAATAAAATGTGAATAACCTGAACAAATAAGAGAAACCTGACATTTCTCAAGAAAAATAAGTGTAATTTTAACAATATTATGCCTCTTACAAACGTTTTCTGCATTTGTAGATCCACTGTGATCTGTAAATTGCGTTAATAATAAGCTGCGGCATAATACTGTTGAAATGGCACTTATTTTTTTTAAAGATATTTCAGGGTGTACATGGTTGTTCAGGTTATTCACATTTTCATTAAGTAATTTAACTTTCACACTAAAACAATGAGAAAAATTTGATTATTATTTATAGATTATTATTTTACAATTCTGGCCCACTTGATACCACATTAGTCTGTATGTGGCCTCTGAACTAAAGTGAGCTTGACACCCCTGCTGTAAATGATCCAAATTAGAGCTGAAATGATTAATCAATTAATTGACTTGAATCGAATAAAAAAATTGTTTCCTTAATTTTGCTGCCACTAAACAATGGTTCCACTGTTGTGTTTCACATGGATGCTTATTATGATGCACATGACTCCAGGATCAACGCAATGTTATATGTTAGTTCCATCTTAAGTTGTTAGTAAGTTAGATTCAAATTTGTTGAAGACTGCTATATAAACTATACTGTTACTATTTTTTGTCTATTAAAAGTATTGTTAAATCGAAGAAAATAATTGATCGATTAATTGATTACAAAAATAATCAATAGCTGCAGATCTAATGGCTATAGATTTTTTTTTTACTGTTCTAACTGTAAGCGGTCCACACCACAACTATAATAACAATCATGGTGAACAATATTGTTGGGATGAATTCCAGAGAGATTTGATGTAAACAACATCTATTAAGAATTAAGAACATCACACTAATAGTAACAAAACATGTGCCACACTTTCAGTCACAGTGGAGTGTCTTTTGTGGATAACTTCTTCTTTTATATATATATCTTTTCTGATAAACAGCAGCATTTTGTATTGAAGACTTTGGAGAAGATATCCAGAAAAAAATCATCCACAGACAGACACAGCTTCTTTTCCAGAACATATGTATTGTCTCTTAAGGCTTCAAGAATTGTTCTGTGAATATATTAGCCTCAGGAGGGCACAGATAGGGACTGAGTTATGGTTTATTATTATTATTTAATAAACACAGCTATAATATTCAGTGTTTGTGCAGTGAGATCATTTGAGTTAAATTATGTCACTGTGTGGGCTGGAATACTCCGTCCAGACGGACAGTGGCCTCCTTCACTCAGCATGTGATGCTCTTTTAGCTGCTTTCACCCAGCATGGTGAGGATGGAGCTGGCCTGCTGCGCCAGTTTACTGCTGCTGTGATCAGTCAGTTTACTGAGGCTTTCCTTTATATTCACAGAGTCCAGCTCTTCCTTCATTGTACCTACGGCAGAAAGAAACAGATAGAAGACAGGCAAGTGAATGATGGACAGAAACAAAGGGGAAACTAGCTGAAGACCAGGGAGATACGTTGTGTGAGTGGAACGCAATTTTCAGTCCCCACTCTAATAATCTAACCAGCTTTATCATGTATTTTAATTTTTGCACTTGAAAGCAGCATTAAGGAAATGAATGAAACACACCATGTGAGCAAATAAAAACAAGTTCCAACTCACTGCTTGTGTGTTGATAGAAAAAAAGTGGTAGAAACTACTCATTTTTTAACAAAGACAATAAATTGATGCAGAAACGTCTTGAGTGTATTCACTGTAAGAGTTTTATATTTTTGCTTTGACCAAAGATGACTGTGTTACCAAACAGAACAACCCTGATACTATTTATGTGTTTGACCCAGAACTACTTTTTGTGGTTGCTGCCAAATGAATTTCTCTCTATACTAAACCATTACCAAGCGATTTAATCACCATGTATTATATTGTCTTTTGCATTTTTTTCTTTGAAAATCAGGTATTCTCCTATATTTCATTCACTGAACGTGTAATTAAAAACTTAGATTAAATCCAAAAGTCATTATATCAAAGCAGAAAATTGAAGAAAATGTGACTTTTTCAGCTAAATATATCATTAACTAAATATAAAAATAAGCATCTACAACCACTGTTATTTATCAAACTCCATGGGTTTTATGGGTGAATCAATGAAGACAGTGACAGTGATTCCATGTTCACTACAGACCCCATGGATGCATCCGAAAAAGTCACCTGATGCTGCTGAAAAGCTAACAAACTGCATTTTACCTGAATTATTTCACTGTATTGAAAAGGATTAGTGGATCAAAAGTTCTTATTGTATTGTGTGTCTATTTAATGTTGAATGTGCACTTTGAGCTTATTGCACCTTTTTTTCCAATGTAGTTTTCTACTGCAAATGGCAAGAAACTGAACTGAACTTAAACATTTTAGATCAG
Organism: Apogon talboti; assembly: GCA_037367365.1. Lineage (NCBI taxonomy): Eukaryota > Metazoa > Chordata > Actinopteri > Kurtiformes > Apogonidae > Apogon > Apogon talboti. Next base: position 25,450,233 of record JAPQRQ010000008.1, on the reverse strand, counting down.
TACATGTTTCTGGGTCTTTAATGGTTAATAAAAAGTTGACAGGAAGGATCTGGAAAGCTATTCCAACTGTTGTTCTAAAGTCTTAATATGAAAAGACTTTTGGTGCCTGCGTCTTACTTTACAGAGGCAGTGCACTTATTTTTCAACCTCATTCATTGTGCTGCTGTAATGGAACGTGTGTGAATGTGTGTTGTAAAATCTTTCACATACTGGAGTTACCCAGGCTGCAGATAAGACCTAAAGCGCTGAACTTTACTTCAACCGCCCCTGTAGGATCCTCCAACATCTTCTTCAGCATGGGGAACAGCTGTGCCTCACGGATTGGATCCTTCATGGACTCTGCAGTGTTCCCACACACACAAAGATATATACACAACACAATTTATGCACCGACATATGCAACATATGTAGTTCTGCATTTCTCTCTCTCTCTCTCTCTCTTTTTCCTTTTTTAAAAATAATATAATTATAATTATATATGTACACTGTATAGGATCCTGAACAGAACCCTCAGGTTCCCAGGCCTCTGGTAGAGGACCCAAGTCTGAAGGAGGCACAACACCGTCCAGGTGGGAGTTTTATATTTCTTCCCTGCTACTTTTTCTTATACTTGCTTGGAGTAACTGCAACATACAACATTTTCCACTTGGATTAAAGTATTCTGCACCTGAATGTGAATGCAGGTTTACCTATGTCAATGGCTGATGCTATTGCAAGGCCCACTAGAGCCTCATTCTGCATGATGACGTGTTCACTTGTTGCCATGGAAATAAGGTGCCGAACCCCATCTGCTTTGGCTACAGCACGAACAACTTCCTGTCAACAGGGGGGAGTCATTTAATTACAGATTTTCAGTTAATGTGTGCAAGTGCTCAAAAGTGAAATGGCAAAATGTGAAGTCAACTCCAACACACTGGATATTCTCTGTTTAAGGTGCAGTAACTCACAGGGCTGCGGCTATGTCGGATCACAGCGGCCAGTAGGCGACTGGCTTCTCCTCGGACGCCTGCATGATCTTTGGCTTCACACCACTCTATGACCCGAGCCAGAAGTGTAGCATCTCTGCCTAGGACCATCGCTGCGTCCTCTGACACACACAGCAATGGCAAACAAGAGGACAACATTAATAATGGACTATTTTAAATAGAGCTGAAATGACTGATTCATTAGTTGACTCAAATAAATGTAAGAAATTATTCAACTACAAATGTCCTGAATCGAAGCTTAGTTTCCTTAATTTTGCTGCTGCTAAACATTGGTTCCGCTGATCTGTTTCACATGGACGCTTATTGTGACGCACATGACGGCAGGATCAACACAATCAACATGGAGAGTAGGTCAGAAGAGACAAGGACAAAAAGGCAGAACATATGTTCACTTTTCTACATTGGAACCACCACTTACTCCATTAAACTTTGAAGCTTTCACACAAACATTAAAAATATTTGTCTATGTTTTCAGTTGTATGTTAGTTCCACGTTCACTTGATAGTTGGCTCCAAATGTGTTAAACACTTCAGTGCACATACTGTTTGTAGATGTCATTGGACTTGTTTGTTGTTGTTTATATCTATAGATATTTTTATATATACTTTTACTTTTATACTTTTTCTGGTTGTTGTTTCAACTGGTTCTGGAATAAAGGACAAGTTGCTTGTCAATTTCAGACATTACTATTTTTTTGTCTATTCAAATAATTGTTTAATGAAATGGAATTGACGAAAATAATTGATAGATTCTTCTTCTTTACAAAGATAATCGATAGCTGCAGCTCTAATGGCTGTAGATTTTTTAAACTGTTCTGACTCAAAGCTATCCACACCACAACTATAATAATGATCATGTTCATTAGTATTGTTGGGATGAATTTCAGAGATTTCATGCAAACAACATTTATTGAGAATGAATAATATCATTAGTAATAGTAACAAATAATCATTTAATCAAATCGAACTGAAGAAAATAATCGACAGCTGCAGCTCTAATTGCACATAAGATTAAGATTCAATAGAAATTTAAGTAAAACAATGTCAATATTTTAATAAAAATGTTGTATGAATAAAATCTGGTTACAGACTGAAGCAATTAATCCTGTAATGTTACAAAAAACCTACAAGGGCACTAACTTTACAATAACCTGTACTAGAATTTATAATAAACATAAACCTTGTCCATCCACCATCATGCGTAGCGTTCCCAGTAGTTTGAACTGAACTGGTGGCATGTCTGATCGCAACAGAGTCTTTATCCTCTCCGTGACTCCATCCTCCAGCATCCGCACTTTGTTGGTGGCTGGAAGTATAACATAAATTTATGTTGTCAGTCGTGAATATGTCAGTGGTGAATAATAAAGATCCAGATTCTGAGGATAATAGAATCCTATCTCTACTGTTTAATCAGCACCAGGAATTGCTAGGTTTCGGAGTGCGCTCAGTCCAGCGTGTTGCACAGACACATCTCCCTCATCGACATGCTGCTCCAATAAGGTGAGGATATGAGGAACCACACCGAGGTCCAGCATCTTCACACAGTTACTGTCTAAAGAAAAAAGAAATACACAGCAGGAAAGAACTGTTAAAGGCTGACAAAGGGCATATCCACCTAAGAGCTAAACCTCATTTTTCTGCTGGTCAGTGTTTCCGACTCCTCAGTAAGGAAAGTATCTATTGTCTGTCCTAAAAGTCACTAGAAGTTACTAAATGACATTAGCACCTAATCTGCATAATTGTAAATGTGCATGTAATTGTAATGAAGGATGTAGGAGAGAGGAATACCACTGAGAGAGACAAACAGTGAAAAGCCTAAATATGTTTAGAACTACAAATGAACTATACTTTGTCAACCATTGTTTTTTTTATCTCTCAATTCCAACCCTCCTCCTTTATCCGGGCTTGGGGACCGGCTAAAGTGACCCACAAGAGACACTCTGGAGGAGTTACTTAGGTTATTTATTTATTTGTTTATTTATTTTTTTTATCTAGTTTGGTTTGGTTTTTAATCTTACAATCCACTTAGGAGTCTACAACAAGTCACGGTAAAACATGACTATTTCTAACCGGAACATTTTTAATTTTCAGTCTACATTTACAGTCTAAATGAACCAAAGAGAGACAACAGAGAAAACTGTCAACGTCAATGGGACTGATTTATATTCAGTGCTTTCACATCAGAGTCTCCAAAAGTTTTCATTAACACCAGAAAAAGTTGAAAGTTGATTTGTCACTAGTCACATTTTTGATAAAGAGTCTCTAGAACAGTCTGAAAAATCATTAAATATAACAACAAAGTGGTTAAGTTGGAAACACTGACTTTTACAGCTACAGACAGACCGTGGGTTTATGTGACTCATGACTGTGACAGAGAAAATCATTCACTACTATGGAGCCTGTGTCTAACAGTCTGTGTTCGTTTCTGACTCACCATTCCTGGCGAAATTGGCGATGGCAAGTGCTCCGGACAGCTGCAGCTGGGTGTTGGTGCTCTGCAGCCACGACAGAACATCCTGGTACACGACACCGGAGCCTTCACCAAAACACTTCTGCATAGACTCATCTACCACACAGACACAGAACAGAATTACTAAAGGTAAAAGCACTTGTACACAAAGACAATGGAATAGACTATTACTATTAGTCAGGTAAACAACACAGCTAAAGTACAGCCTCTGTCTGAAGTTAAAAAAGCTGTTAATGTGATATGAGCATTCTACTTGGCTGGATTACTGAATACAAAGCTTCCTACTGAAAAATGTAATTGAAATGCTAAACAATATTTGCATGTTGTTCAAGTGGACTCACTTTTAAAATAAGAAAATCTTGCATACTTACATACTTTCACACAGGCCTGATCTACTGGCTAATGGATTTCCTGACAGACCAATCACAACATGTGAGGGTCAATAATGTCATGTCTGACATACCTTGTTCCCACCCACCCACCGGATCTCCACAGTGGTGTGTCCTGTCACCTATTTTATACACTAATGAGTGCTGGAGCCAGCATGCAGGGCACCGCATCATCAAACTTGCTGATGATTCAGTGATCGTGTCCCTCCTCACCAATGATGACCCTGATCACGGCCCTGTGGTCGATAAATTTACTGATTGGTGTAAAGTGTCTTTTCTGGACATTAATGTGTCCAAGACCAAGGAGATGACAGTGGAGTTTAGGAAGAATCCCACTGTCATCCCTCCTGTTCTGATCAATGTTCAGACAGTTGAAGCTGTTGAACAGTATAAATACCGTGGCAGTGTCATTGATGACAAACCGTCTTTGGAGGCCAAAGGTTTTTAAAAAAGCACATCAACGACAGGACTTTTATGAAGATCTTTTATTCTTGGTTTATTGAGTCTGTTTTAACCTTTTCTTTTATCTGCTGGTTTGGTCTGCTTACCATGAAAAACAAAAACAGACTCCAGGGTATTCTAAAGGTGTGCAACAGAGTTGCAGGAGTGACCTTAAACAACCTTACACACCTGCATAAGGTCAGAACTCAGAATAAGGCCCAATCGGTCCTGAATGACCCCGCCCACCCTCTATGGTCTGACTTCACGCTGCTCTAGTCTGGTCACAGATACGCCCTACCATGTAGCAGGACCAACAGGCACAAGAACTCATTCATACTTGCCGCTATCAGGCTCCTAAATAGTGAACAGTGTGTGATTCGTGTTGTTGTATTGTATCTGTCATTTGTTGTTGATGTGTAACTGCTAGCTGTACAACAATTTGCTCCTAGGGGATAATAAAGTACCCTGAACCTCAAAAACATGCTTGACATTTAAAAAAAACCAAAAACAAAACAAGGTTCCTTTCCTAGACTGAAGACTTAAATGACATTTAAATGCCATAGATGACATTCATACACAATGAAAGGCAAAAATAAAAACCTGCAGAGTCACACAGAGCAGATGCTTGCGTCACTCACCCCCTAACAGCAGAGACACTATGAGGTTGGAGGCAATCTTTATGCTGCAAAGGTCATGGGGATCAGAACCTCCCTGCAGATTCCGGATCATCTCCGATAAAGCCTCTGGCACTCCTGACTCTGCAAACTGCAGTTTCAGTGTATCTGGTCAAAGAACACAATCAGGAATGCAAAAATTATGATAATTTTTAGTCTGTCTAAAACAGTGGACTTCAGAAGCCTTCAGAAAATCCTGACTATCTGGACTGTTTTAACCCTTTTGTGCATTGTGCTTTTCAAACTTATATTTGCAATAATATTTGCAATAATTACTCCTCATTAGCTGTTTTTGGCCAAGTTATACCACACAACACCAACATTTCTACATGGATTTTCTGACTAATCAATATTTTCTATACTTTATTAGAGAATAACTATTATCAGATCATTTAAATTACCACTGATATGTAACACCCACTACAGTTACATATTAAATTTTCCTGTATCAATCATATGTTTTCTTTATAGAAATAGGCTTTTGGACACCATGCTAAAAATATATTTACGATTAAATTATGTTTAAGAATGTAATATATGAATCTCAGTCAACATAATCCAATGAGACACACTTAAGTCTTGTTTGGGAGTAATAATCCCACTCAGTTTTAGAATCATTTATGCATGAAAGGGTTAATATCCTGAATGAAGAGTATTCAATTATTTTAACAAATATTTGACATTATATTATTATAACATCTGAAAAAAGGTTTACTCAATTGAGAACTACTTAATATTTCAATATCAATAACACAAAAAAGAGCCAAACATTTTTTCCATGTACAACATGAACATTCTTAGAAAATGCGTAAGTATACAGCATATACTACACACATGCTGTAAAGATTGTTTCCTTCTTCAACCTTAGACTCTAAATTCTAAAAACGGTTTGTTAGATTCAGTACCCTTGTTGTTTGAGAAAACTTCTAAACAGTTGTGTACATCCAAGGGACCAAGTATCTCAGCTCCAAAAAGCGCTGGCTCCCACAGACTTCTCTCTAAAAATACTAAGTCAGTGATATTACTCTAGGACACATTCCAGTCTCAAGTGTTTTATATGGAACCTGTAATAACTCCATCTTCAAAACAGATCGGCAAATAAAAGCTTTGATGTGTCAACTGTCAGGCTTTAACTGACAGGCCTGCATGACCATTTTCACATGGTTGCCAATTTTCCTCAAGTGAGATATAAGTGATTTCAGACCTAAAGAACAAATGTAAAGTAGATTATTAACCGCTCCAGATGTCACACATAATGAAGTTGTTTCTTGTTCAGGCTGTTTCTGAAGTTGCCTCCGCCTGTTTGTTCGACACAAGGACTTAGATTTAATAAAGTATGATGTGAAATGCCAGTTGGCTATTGGGCTACCAAAGTAATACAGGCCCTAACCCTAACAGCTGAGTGGTGTTCAAGTGGATAGGTTGTGGGTATGCTTCTTCAAAAATCAGTTTCATCAGTTTCTACATGTCAGTTTCTCTAAAAGCCTTTTCTTATTGATGATCATTTCCAATCATCATTATCCAAATTCCAACTGAATGTTATTCTGAATTCAATCAGACTGGAATGACTAAGTGTATGTTTTACTCTCCACTTTAATCTCCACTTTGACCATTGCCCTCTTACCACTTTCACCAAGTGAGCCCAGTATTTCCAGAACAACATGTCGACGTTCAGCGTCAGGTGACCGTTTGAGCTGAAAGATCAGAACATCTGCCACATCCTGCTCTGTCAAGGCCTCCCTTGCAGACTCTGCAAACACAGACATCCATCAGGCAAGACAGTGTAGCAGGTACCTGATTATCCTGACTACCAAACTCAGCTCTGATGTCTATATACAGACAGTATAACAGTCAGATGGACATCATAGTTTATGATCATGAATTACTATGATAATTATATTAACTTGATATTCACCTATATCAGCTAGGTTACAGAGGGCAAGCAGGCAGACATTAACCAGGGGGTCATTCTCTGGATACGTCCTCATGATGGACACCAGTCTGGGGATTACTCCACTTTGAACCAACTGGTCCTGTTGGTATGCTTGAGTAAAGAAGAATAAAGACACAGATATCAAAACAGTGATAAACATGAAATTCCTTTTGTTAAGTCTAGGCCTCTTAATGCAAAGGCTTGCTGCTGTTAACATGATGCAATATGGATATGGTGTTTTCACTTTTCACTTGGATGCAGAGTGTGGTAGAAGCAGAGGCTTTCTGTAGTGAGGTGTAGCAATTGGAAACACTGGGGTTCCTGGAGTCTGGCTGAGGTGTTCAGGTGGGAATTTAGGGAGAAGAACTGAGCAGCAGTGGACATTTAAAGGGCAGAAACAAAGAGATAAACCACACTGAGCGACCTACAGTATGGGGAGGTCAAAGTGGCGACTTATGGCAGCACTGGTAGAGTCACATTGTACTACCTGCTATAGGTGTCCACATAACATCAGAAATGTTGTCAGGGATGACCAACACAGGCGCAGGAACAGGACGTGAGATCAGGTAACTGAGTAACTGCAATGTGCCCATGCAGTGGGAGCAGTACTTGAGTCAAAGATGACCTAGGTACAGGGCTACCTGATTACATTTAACCACTCCAAGACATAAACTACACATATACAATTCTGTACTCAGGCTCTTAGAAATGCATGACAACCATCATCTTTCCTGGTGGGTGAAGCTGGAGAGAGCCAAGGCTGGTCTGGAGGAGGGACTGGTGCAGGCCAAACACTTTCATACCAGTACATACAGATATGTGATGGCAAGTAGTATCCTTATACGGGTATCTCATGTAAAATCAGTATCTCCTCACAAGATTAAAAAATAGGCAAATGTTTAACAATGAGAGAAAGGACATCCAAAGTAAAGTTAAAATTTTGCTCCCTTGCTTCCCTTTTGGTGAATCTAATTTTGCACACAGACATTTTTAAGACTTTTAAGACTCCTCAATCCCTCCAAATGTAGCAGGGACATGTTGGTTTAGTCTTGTCCAGATTTCAACCATTACTGTGTTCTGACATCTTTTACATGCCATTTACCGTATTTTCCGGACTATAAGTCGTACTTTTTTCATAGTTTGGCTGGTCCTGCGACTTATACTCAGGTGCGACTTGTATATATTAAAATATATCATTTCACATGTTCTTAAACGTTAATTCACACTGACCGACATGACCAAGGAGTAAACATT
>JAPQRQ010000008.1:25385088-25400045 GCA_037367365.1 Apogon talboti | reverse complement strand
CCGTATGTGTGTGTGTGTGTATACAGTATGTATATATGTGTGTGTGTGTGTGTGCATTTAGAGTTCTAGCAGCAGCAGCAGCAGCAGCATGAAACTGTGAAAAAAAACAAAGAAAAATAGAACACAAGACCAAACACACTATACATAATAAATTAGAAATATAAAAATAGACCTGGGTAAAAAACCTGGAAAATTAAATTTTAAGGTGCAAAAATAAACTGTAATGCTCAGTATGGTGAAGGTGCAAAATGACGTTTAAGTGCAAAGTGACACTGGGTTTATGACCATAGATTAAACATCAGACAGAGGTGACTTATTGGACAGTGAAATGGCAGATTATACTTATATCACAGTATTTACAATATTTGTATTATTAATTAAGAAATTTCTCTTAACTTTGCTAAAACCTGTATAGAGGAACTGTAACACACGACTTCCTCTGGTATTAATAAAGTATTCTGTAATCTGAGTCTGAACCAAGCACCACACCTTCATGGGTAAGATTGTTTTTGTCTGTTTTTACAAAGAAAATGCTTTACTAAACAAAGGAACAAATTGAGGATGTCTCCAACGTTCTGTATGTTCTATTTTGCTGAATACAAATTCCATTCCATACATCAGCAGTGTAAGAAATGACTGGTAAAACAAATCCAGATAAGAAATGCACATTTAAATGTACAGTACTTGTGCTAATGTCAGCTTAAGCTGATTTGTTAAATACATCCTTTCCCCATGTTTAGGCAGCAAGACACTGAAGAAGAAGAAGCAGTTTAGGACAAACAATGATTTACATGATAAAACAACAATGTGATGTGAAAAAAACTGATGTGTGCAGGAGATTGTGTTTGTGATGATCATCGGGAAATCAGGAAATAATTTGGGCCAAGGACTTCCAGTTTAGCAAAGACTTATTTCACCCTTTCATACATGAATTGTTAATAATCTAGTGGTATTTTTTGGCATAAAACACATTCAATTGGATTTTAATAATATCGTATTTCTTTAGAATAATGCTCCACTATTCATTGTAGTGGATTACATGCATCAACAGTTTAACATGTAGTGGTATTAAGCACAAACACATCCATAAAACATATTGCTGCTTTGGGAAAATCTGCCATTTCAGTGTAAAACATAGCTGTCCACTGTGTTGAATGAAACAAAATGAAAAAACAACAACAACAAACAAACATAAGGATTAAACTGTGAACAAACTATTCCCTAGATAACTAGGTAATTTGTTGTAACCATGTGTTTTCCATCCATTTTGCAATATACCATGATAAGATAAGACTTAATTTATCCCACAGTGGGGAGATTCAAGCGTCACAGCAGCATTTAGAGTAAAGTGAACATAACAGATATTAGAAAACGCACAACAATTAAGAGTTGGAGTCATAACTGCAAACAATGCGGGTTTAATTAAAGACTGAGTAGCTGTCCACTGCAGTAATGAAAGCATGAATGGGTTAAAAAGTATATAGGATACTAAAATGTTTGAGAAACTATATTCCCAAGAGAGAGAAGGAAGCCATTTAGATGCTCAAGCAACTACAGTGGCAAAGAGAAAGAGAAGAGTCAGGAAATGTGAATGTATTTGAGTGCGTAAAAGGCGAAGACGCGTTCACTGACGCAGCGCCAAAGCCTCTGCTGCGCCTCTCATCGTGTGGTCTTCAGGGACCTCAGGGCTTTTCTGTACTGCTCTAGCACGCCTGTTTTAGTCTTATCTCTGGAACTTCAAGATATACTGATATACAGTCAGTGTAAAGATGAATTATTTACGTCAGGTCTAATACCAAACACTGTGGATAAGCGTGACGCGTTCACGTCCCTGTTTGTCTGGGAAACTGTTTTGTAAGAGCGACGCCTCTGCTCTGTTGGAGAGGCAGAGTTCTCGGTATGTCCTTTCCTCGCCAACAGCGCGTCATTTTTAGCTCTGGAGCGCGTCGGAGCGGGTTGCGTGTCTGGAGTTGAGTCCGCAGACCAACAACAGCGGCTGCGTTTGCGCTCGGTGTCTTCTAGTGTCATTGACAGTGTTGTCAGAGGCAGAGCCGGGGCCGCCGGAGCTTCATCTGGAGCCACGGACACGGAGATGGTTCTGTCAGCAGAATGGAGCGGAGGAAAGCCGTGTCCGGGTTCGTCTCCTGCTGTTGCTGTCTCGTCCTGGTCCTGTGTGTGTCTGCGGAGGTAACAGATACACACTCAGCCCATATGAAGCGGATGTGTGTGGTTTGGCATTTAGGCTTTAACATGGCATATCAACGCACTGCGCTCTGATTTCTACACTTATGTTCTTCCAGTTACATGGAAAGTTGAAAAAAAAGAGAGAGAGAAAGTCTGTGTTTAGAATATTAATTTGTTCACTTAGAATGTTATTTATTATATTAATTTTTGTTCATTTGATTCTATATTTAGTTCATATTTTGTTCATTATTTGGTCATTTTGTGGAAATCAGACTCAGTGACATAATAGGACTAGGGCTGCAGTTATTTATTATTCTTGTAATTGATTAATCTATCAAGTATTTTAATAGATTCGATTTGATTAAACGATTACTTGAATAGGCAAAAAAACCAAAAAAATAGTAAAAGTGTGAAACAGACATGTCTGGAAATGACAAACATTTCCTTTATTCCTTTATTCCAGAACCATCTGAAGGAACAATTACAAAAAGTATAAATGTAAATACAAAATATCTTTATAAAAATAACAACAATATCAACAGTATAAACGTATATATTAAAATATCTATTGATATAAACAACAACAAAGTTGAATGACATCTACAATAACATGTCACTGCAGTCTTCAACACATTTGGATCCAACTAACTAACAACTGAACATGGATCTAACATACAACTGATCCTGGCGTCATGTGCGTCACAATAAGCATCTGTGTGAAATACAGCAGTGGAACCAGTGTTTAGCAGCAGTGAAATTAAGGAAACAAAGCTTTGATTTAGGAAAATTGGAACTGAATCATTTTTTTATTGATTCAAGTCCATTAATCGCTCCACAGCCTGAACCCGTGGAGCCTCCTACTCCAGCTGACAGGGCTCAGGCAGTATTCATCAGAACCATGTACTGTGGTCCAGATGTCTACATTGGTATCATGTCAAGTGTTATTCACTGAATCAGAGGACTAACTTCATACATAGTCTGGAGGCACGGGGTGACTGTCATGTGACATTATTGACCAGGGTCCGTATCGGTGTCCATAACCCTTAAAGACCCACAGCTATTTTTTGTCACAACTTCCAAATGATTTATTTTTGTCTTTTCCGAGTGATTTATCACCATTTATTATAATATTATTGTCTGCATTTTGCATTTTTCAGTGAAAATCATGTATTTTCCTATATTTGATTTACTGACCATGTAAATGTTCATAAAAGCTCAGAGTAAATTCAAAAGTTATTTGATCAAATCAGAAAAAAATTAGGAAAAAGTGACTTTTTAAAAAAATATAGCATAAACCAAGTGTGTCCATCCACTGTCACTGATCCACCTCCATGGGTTTTACTGGTGAATCAATGTTGTAGAAGATAACGGTGTTTCCACTTTCACTACGGAGCCTCTGAATGTCCAAATGGGTCATATCTGATGACCATGAAAAGATGCCAAACTGCATTTTGCATCAATTATTTACATGTATTGATAGAATTAGTGAATCAACAGGTATTAACCATTTTAGATCAGTAGATTGTTTTGGTCCCCGGTGGATGTTTGGGTCTTTATTTGTTAGCAACATGTTTGCAAACTGAACTCTAACAGAACTTAATCAAACTATGTGTGAGCTATATTCATCCATGTAGTGTTTCATCAAATGTCAAGCTTCAGATTTTTACAACAGGCGTTCACATTATAAGGTGTAGGTTCTCATTAAATTATGTAAAAGACAAACGTGTTCTGGCTGTATTTAGGAAAGAACCATTTCATTTTTGTCTGTGATAGTGGCTGTTTTTCTTTTCCTGACATCACAGGAATATGAGTCTCTTCCTTAGATATTATCAAGAATAAATAAACTCCTGGTATTGTTTTGAATAGTTAGATACCAAGGGTCAGAACCAGAGGCGTAAATCTCATCTGTTAGGCTGTATGCAGCTGCACCAGGAGGGTTTTAAGTCAGTGCACGTCGGCTGATTTTCAGTGATGTAAAGCCTCTGATATCAAACACTTTCAAACAAACTTCATGGTGGCTTCCCATACTTTAATAGAGCAAACTTCTATCTTTAGACTGTCAACACAGCTATTTATTTGTTTGTTTGATAAACATATCAATGCTTTCAACTTTCAACACAAGTTTTGTCGGGTTTGCTCTAAAGGAAAATGGAAGCCATGAGCGTTCTCTAAGTGTATTGTCAGTAGCAGGGCTGCAATTAATTGGCTATTTCAATAGTTGACTAGTCCTAGACCACTGTAACGACTAGTCAACTAGTCAGATTATGAACAGAAAAAAAAAGAAAAAAGTGAATGCCACTTATTTATATTTATTGCAGAACATTTGGTGCATAGCAATTAGCATGCATAACAAAGCTTGTCAAACAAATATTCAATTCAATATTCAACAAATACTGCAGCAGCAATAAAATATTTTTTCCCTTAAACAAAAATGCATTTTGTGCATAACAATTACAGTGCTTAACAAAATTTGTTAAACAAACAACTAAATACTTGAGTTGCAGTCAGCAATAAAATAAACATTTTTGGTTAAACAAAAGTCCATGACATCATTAACAACCTGCTGATGAATAACATAGTTGTCGACTCATTTTGCTGTTGACCATTTGTCAACTAGTCGACTAGTTTTTGCAGCCCTAGTCAGTCGCCTTAGAATAAGTTCCAAATATACACACCAGACAAGAATAAAAATATAAAGCTTTACGCTACACTGACTTAACATTTGTTACTGCAGTAATAAGAACTAACAGTCAGTTTCAGTTAAACATGTCAAGTTGTCATTTAACTAGATGTTCATGTGTAATAGTCGCTAAAACTTCATTGTAAATGTTAACAAATGTTTTTGTTGTGTCATTAATAGTCTACTAAAGCTTAAGCTGCAGTGCTTGGTAGCTTTTTAATGTCATTGGACCACAAATCCCTTTCAGCATATCGTAATTAAAGTGATTTGAGTGGATATAAGACTTCTGCATCTACTCCATTCCTGGGTTTTCAAACTGTAGAAAATGTACATTCTGAGGAAGATGACCCCTTAGGAGTCCATGGACGTGGCCTGGCGTCCACATCACAAACCGATTTAAGGCGACGTATCAGCAGACTCAGCCTCGATGAGTCTTCATTTCAACTTGTGTGAAAGTGCAGATGTTAAAGTAAAACTCTGAAGTTAATAGTGTTGAAAGGTAAAGTAAAACCAGACTTATGATACACAATAAAAACATTATTTTTTGCAATATTGTCTTCACATTTGGTGCAGGAAGAGATGGAAAAACAGGCCTCTAAGGGAAGAGGTTGAATGAAAAAAAAAAAGTTACAGCATTTGGTTGAAAAGTGTCATTGGGCCATGGATGTGTGATGTTAGGTTCAGTGTATTAATACGGCATTTCATAGTCACAAACAGGGCAAGGTCCACAGTTTTTAATGGGAAATATGAACCTAAAATCAAAAGTAAAAATGCCCAGAACATACTCAAACTCCTAAGGGCTATGGCTAATACCAGGGATTTTCAGGCAGGTTTGGGCTGAAATGATTGACAGCTGTATTCACCGACTGCTGATCAGAATCAGATGGAATTCTACTGCTCTGCTCTGTGTCGACACAGAAGCTTGAAAAGGTGTTTTCAGTTTTCCAAAACAGCATGAAACAATTTCATGTATTTTCATATTCTGCAGTTAGTATTCAGCAGAAACCCCCTTTTCCATAACGACTGCACTGAATATATGAAAATATCCAGTGGGTTCATTTATTGTGTCATTTGCTCATTTGCTCTATTATCAGCAGGTCAAAGTCTCAGCCCGTGGTGCTACAGATAAGTATGAAAGGAGAACGTGCAAGCCCAGAACAAGTGTTTCAGATGGACTATGTCACACCCTGTTTACCCAAATCCAACAAAAGTAGACCACAAACACATAAAAGGTCAAATGAAAAGCAGCAGAACACGCCTCATGGCATTGTGGCAGTATCATTTTCATTGGACCAGGACCAGTCACCAAAATCTCTTCAGTTCATCCTCAAGTCCAAGAGAAATTTGAAGCCAACATGAAAAATCGTCCATGAGATATTATATTTGAACACATAAAGACCCAGTGCTACTTTTGTGAATTGTCACAAATGAATTTTTCTGTAGATTTAACCTTTCTTAAGTGATTTATCATCATTTATTATTACATTATCCTCTGTATTTAATTTATTATTCAATTATTCAATTATTTACATGTAGTGACAGGATTAGTGGCTCAACAGGCATTCAGTTTAGATCAGTAGATGGTTTTGGTTGCCAGTGGCTGTTTGGGTCTTTATGGGTTAAACATCTAAAATACATGGATACATCTAAAATGAGTCATTAAATTGAACTAATATCTAAATGAATTATGTAACAGAAAATGAACACAGGTCTTTAGGCCCTGGGGACTCTGCGCCTACTCATCTGTCAGCACATGAAAGTTAATCCTTATGGATCACATCATAACAGCTAATATTTTCTGTTATTTTAAAACTTTCATCACAATTTTTTTTTCAAATGTGTAAAACCCCAGTGATATCCTAATTATCACTAATCCATTAGACTTTCCGTGTTTATGCACCTGAATCACTTCCCTCACAGTGGACAACTTCCATCATAACCACAGTTCACTTGTTTACATAACAAACCGAAACGTCACTCGGGCCTTTTCAGAAATTTTGTCGCGAGGTGCATTGTGGGAATGGGAATTCCACGCAGCAGCAATTTCACTGTCTCTCCATGAGTTCTGAACCCAAATGTGGCCTTTACCTCCATCCACACACTATATTCATTCTTTAAAACCACTCTGGTGGACTGTAGAATTTTAGGTTGTAGCGATCTAACTCATTTTTTTTGCAGAATCTGTGAGAAACCACTTTTGCCATATGGCTTTCTCTTGATCGCCCTTCCCACAATGCACTTTGCTGTTTTAACAATATTACATTATGAACCCATTGCAAAATTACTGGCCGATATTAATACCAATATTTAAAATGACATTTTGCCTGACAGACGTTGCCTATGTTTTTGATGTTTCTTTATTATGTTTTTCTTATGTTTACCCGCTTAACAAAGACATTGTCATTATATGAATATAAAAATGATTCGTACTTACAAGCCTTTCAACCCTTCATCACACTGTCTTTGAATCAACACAGATTCAAATATGTACATTTATGGAAAAAAATACTTCAGTATAACTTGACAGATTAATATCTTCCTCTGGTTTTGGTGAAAAGACATTTATATATAGCAATACCGATATATTAGCAAATATAGCAATACTGATGTCCTGCCAGCATGTTCGTACATTCCCAAAATATTACACTATAATGTTAGAAATGATCTTTTAAAAGCATTAAAGATTCCGATGTTAAAACCTAAAATGTGAAGAGACAGTGTGTGGAGAATGAGGAGAACACCAGACATAGTGAAATCCAGTTCTATACCATTGATACTTTATATACAACATGCATCTTGTATGGAAGTGGTTTTTAATGACACCAATTGATGAATATTGATGATCATCCTGTGCCTCTACATATATATGAAGTTAGGCTTCTGATGGCACAGTGTATTATGTCAAGTTCAGTGAATAAATTTGAATATCACATCAGATTATGTATTTCTGCAGTTACTCTACGGTACATGGAGAGTTTTCTGTTCTTGTGCACACTGGATGACACAAGAGTGAGTCTGATCAGCTGGAGGATGAGCCGGCTCCGTTGGTCAGTCCATGGATGTATTTGATAGACCTGTTCCAATGGTCAGGTCACCAGTAAAACCCATGTAGTCTGACAAATGACGGTCGATGGAGACACTGTTTTATGTTAATGATATGTTTTGTTGAAAAAGTCCTTTTTTCCTATTTTTCTGTGATTTGATATAATCAGCTTTGAATTTACAATCTACATGATTAGTAAATTTAATGTTGGAAATTACATGATTTTCACTGAAAAATGAGAATAATGTTGTAATAAATCACTTGGGAAAGACAAAAAAAATGTGGAAGTTGTATCAAAAATAGTTGTGGGTCTTTAAGGGTTAAATGACCTTCAGCCCAAAGAAGACGCTATCGTTGCTGGATCATGTTCATATTTGGCTTCTTTGAATGACCTGCATTTTTGGACGGAACAGCAAACTGTGTTTTCCTGAGACCATGCAGGGATTTCTGTCACACCTTTGTCCTGCTTGGTTTTAATGCATCACATCATTGAAAGACACGTGACAAGATGTGTTGCTGCCATCACATTCAAACTAACCTTGTTTTTTTTACTTAAGATGGTAAATTCTTACAGTTTAAACATTATATATGTTTTCTGTGTTCTAATGTAGAGCTGCAACTATCGATTATTTTTGTAATTGATTCATCTGCTGATCAGTTTTCTTTTATTCCATGAGATCAAACAATTATTTGAATAGGTGAAAAAAATAGGAAGAAAAGATTAAAAACACATGTCTGAAAATGACAAACAATTTGTCCTTTATTCCAGAACCAGCTGAAACAACAACCACAAAACGTATAAAAGTAAAAGGATATATAAAAAAATATCTATATAGAAACAACAACAACAACAATAACAACATTATAAAAATATATATAAAAATATCTATAGATATAAACAACAACAAACCAGTCCAATGACATCTCCAGACAGTATGTGCACTGAAGTCTACATTCAGTGCAACACATTTGGATCCAACTGACTAACAACTGAACATGGAACTAACATACAACTGAAAAAATAAAGTCATATATTTGTAATGTTTGTGTGAAAGATTAAAGGTTTAAAGGAGTAAATGATGGTTCCAATGTAGAAATGTGAACATATAGACATTTTCTGCCTTTTTGTCCTTGTCTCTTCAGAGTTACACTCCATGTTGTTTGTTTTGATCCTGGCGTCATGTGCGTCACAATAACCATCCCTGTGAAACACAACAGTGGAACCAATGATTAGCAGCGAAATTAAGGAAATGAAGCTTTGATTCAGGAAAATTATAATTTATTAATTTCCATTTGTCCAATTAATAAATTAATCATTTCAGCTTTATAATGAATACAATAATAAGAGATTTGGAACTTGTTGCATTCTGTTTTATTTCCATTTTACACAACACTCCAACTTTTCTGGAATTTGGGCTTTTACATATAGTATAGATGAGAGGAAGTCCTGAGGACATGTGAGCGAAAGCATCATTCAGTGAGATTCTACCTAAAAGTCTCACACCTACAGCACAAACAGTTAAAATAATTCAGCAACAATTCTAATATTTCAGTGTTGATGAATATTCGGTGTGTGCAATGAAATCTTGATGCTTACTGATGTTCTTTTGCTTGCTTTCTACAGGTTGATGAAGACGGATACCTAAATGTTGTGCAGAGTGAAGGTATGAGTTGTCTTTGTCTTGAGTTTTATTAAAATGCAGCATGTGTAGTAATCTGGTCAGGTACCTGTTTGTTTCTTACTACTTATTTAGCCGGTACCATCACAGAACAATACTGTATCCTTATGTCACTGTTTTGACTCTTATTATCTATACAACGTTCCCAATGTTATCCAAATGGCTTCCGCATTTACGCCTGTTGTGGTCTTTTAAAAGCGTTGTAAGTTCCATAGACCTACCATTGGAGCTGTCACATTTTATATTGGACACAGTACCTGAGAAGCTTCAGGAAAACAGCCAAACAAAACTGCTAGGAATGCTCTTGCTAATTGCAAATAAAGTCATAATAACAGCCTCCTGGTTAAAGCCACAGCCCCCCACAATAGTCCAATGGAGGGATAGAATTCAGGATGTGTATAACATGGAATACATTACTGCTAGGGGTACGCATCACTAGGTTCCTGAAGATCCAATTATAAACGATTATGGATGCACCCCACAGTTAATTAATATTTTTCTCACTGTATAACAAGTTCTTGCTATTTTTAAACACAATGCATTTCTAATGATCCATAATGAAAACAAGCTCATGAATTTGCTTCCATTTTCTTTTATTGAGACAAAAAAATGTGTCAACTGGAAGGTTATACATGTACCTGGAAACATATTGGATCAAAGAACCAACAGGAAGATGAACATGCTTAATCATGTTCATTGTGTTCCCAAAATACTTCATTGGTGCTCGACACACCCTGTAAATACTGTGGCTTTTGTCCAGTTCCCCTTTCCCCTCGACTTCATAGAAACCAAAATGTTTCCATATACTCGCTTTTAACCAAGTTGTAGGCGCCGCATGGATTGGTTTTTCTGCCATCTTTTTGTGTGTGCCTCACCCTAATCTGTTCGGGGTGGCGCAGCGGTTGCAATTTAGTTCCGCTTTTTTAGTTCCGCTGTCAACATTATTAAAATAACATTACATTCAGAACATCGATTTTTGACATTTCTGCATCGCTCCATAATCAGGCACATCCGCATTGTGATGCATCAAAGAATCTGTTTTTTTCTCCACCCTTAATAACTGCAGTATTACAACTGAAAACAGAAGTATTTATGAATAACTGGACATCCACTGTGTTGCATTTCCACTTGATATAATTTTTGTTGTTTTTTTGTCTTAATTCCTTCTTTACATATATATCCATACTGATGTTCACTTATCTCTCTGCTGGAACCTGAAAGTATTACCATGTATTAGCTCAGTGACTACAGTTGATCATTCCTGAACAGTGTTGGGAGTAACGCTTTACAAAAGTAATGCCTTAAAGAAATGGATTACTTTTTGCTGTAATGCAGTAGTGTAAAGCATTACTAATAAATTTTCAATAATATTTTACTCGATACATGTTCAATAACGCTTTGTTACAACACACTTTTCACCCATAATTTAATTTCGCCAATAAAAAAACGAAAAAAAACCAAAAAAACAGCAAGCCTGTGAGACCTTAAGGAATCAAAAATGCAGCAGGAAAGTTCTATTTCCTGTTGGTGTTCGATGCAGAAGACAGTCTATTGGCCACATGGACATGTGCTCATTATTAACCCTAACCCTGCTTTAAGAAGCTAGTTAGCAGTTAGTTGTGTTGTGATCAACAATGACAAGGTAGGCTAACATTTCTAGGACTAGTTAGAATTCTTTATCAATTGTGGATTTATCTACCGGCGTCCTAGGCCCTGCCCCCTGTTTGAACATGTGAAATGTTGAAAAAAATGCAAGCGTCCCTGCTGGGATTCCAACATCGTAGACCGTAGTGTTACTTACTGAGCTATCCATCCACATGGACTTTGGGGCGCAAATGCATGCGTCCCAAGGCTCTCCTATCTGTTGTAATGGGGGGAAAGGTGGGGGGGGGGGTCATGTACTACTCACGCGCCATTTATGATGAGAGTCTGTATGTAAGTCAAAAGTAATACCGGAGACATGTAACACATTGCAATTCTGAAACAGTACTATTATACAGTTTGGAAGTAACTTCCATTTCCACAACACTGCTCCTGAATACTTTGGTCCCTGTGGGCTAGGATCTGAAACAACCATGCACTACTAACCCCATTAAGACTCATACATATGTTTCTGTCATAAGACAATTTGTTGCGATGCACTGTGTGACTACACATGTGAAAACTAAATAAAAACAAGTAAAAAAAAAAAAAAAAAAAAAGCAAGCATTGTAAGTAACATGGAAAATCCCTGAAGGTCCATAGCATATACTGCAGCCCAGCCCAACCCTGTCCTCAGGTCAGAAGTCTTTATGGTCTCTGAGCCTTGCTCCTTTAATGCTATAATTACTAATATCCTTTACCCTGACTTGACAATCTCATCAGGTTTTCAGCCTAGAGTAAACCAAGGCCTTCGTGGTCTCGGCTCCTTCCCACCGTCGGCATGTGTCTGTACTGTAAAGTGGTGTGGTTTACAGTTACAGCCTGTGTAGCCTGTAGCTCACACTCACACTTACAGCAGCCACGTCCCAGTGGATTACCTGATTTTCATTCTTCGTGACTTTTGGCAGTGAGGCTTCACCACTAATGGGAACAAAGCCTCACTGACTTCATACCTGTCAGATTCTCCCACTGCAAAATGGATGAGTTTGACTGTTGGCAAGAAGCTACATGTGCCAAACCAGGGTAATGGATTCAGCATTCAGGGATTCAGGTTTGTGTGTGTGTGTGTGTGTGTGTGTGTGTGTGTGTGTGTGTGTGTGTGTGTGTGTGTGTGTGTGTGTGTGTGTGAAGTCTCCCCAGGAAGCAGTTTTATGGATCAGTTTTACAGTTAGCAATACTTCTGGTTGCTATTAAGTGTCTTCTCTGCATATCAGCTGCAGCATTGTCAGGTTCCAACACCATCTGCTCTCCAGATGAACGTCTGCCTGCTTCTGTTTGATGTTTTTTTCCATCTTCATAAACTGGAAGTTGTTTCTCTCACTCTAGGATCCTGTAATAACCTGAGTTGTGAAGTTGCTTGTGATTCCACTGATAAATTGTCAACATTAGCAGGTTGCTAATGAGGCTCCTGGTGTAGAAATAATAGAGTGTTTAATGACCATTTATTATAATACTATCCCCTGTATTTTGCATTTTTTCATCAAAAATCAGGTGTTTTCCTATATTTAATTAGAATAGAATTGTCACTGTTACAGGAACAATGAAAATCAGTCAAGCAGCTCTGTTTCTGTTTAGCAGCAAATAGTTGTGCAAAAAGAAAGACTATAAATAAAAATATCACACAAAATGATGCTGAAAGTAGGAAAAAGATGTAAATGTATGCAAAATAACAACAGCTGCTGAACCTGAAGAGTGCCAGGTCACTACGTCTACATGCGCTGCAAGCTTACATCTTAATTTACTCATCATGTAGATGTTCATAAAAGTTCAGATCAAAGTTGAGGGTTATTATATCAGAAACAGAGAAAACTGCAGAAAAAGTTTTTCTCCAAAAATATAAATTACTGAATATAAAATAAGTGTGTCCATCCTCTGTCACTGATCCAACTCCATAGGTTTTACTGGTGAATCAATGTTGTAGAAGATGATGGTGTTTCCACGGTAACTACAGAGCCTCTGAACGTCCAAATGGGTCATATCTGATGACCATGAAAAGATGACAAACTGCATTTTACACCAGTTATTTACATGGATTGATAGGATTAGTGGATCAGAAGTTATTAAACATTTTAGATTAGTAGATGAAATTGGGGTTCATTGGCTGTTTGGGTCTTCAAGGGTTAATAGAAACAGAGTTTTGCTGTTTAGTGCTTTATGTAACAGGATTCTTCATTAGATTTATGGGGCTGTACTTATACTAATGAGGGGCATTTTATCATGTGGCTAATGCAATGCTTTACTTGATTTACTACACTGGAAAACATTGAAAATGCATTCTATATTCTCTCCAGTACCTATATTAATAAAAGCAGGGTTTTTTTGCTGGAAACAAACATTATTATATTAAAATTGTCATTTGCATTTCTCACTCATTTGACCTCCTTAAAAGAGATTTATGTCACCAAAATAATATTTACTTGAGTTACTATAGGGTGAAAGAATAATCTGTGTCCACATTTATTTCTTGAATAGTCCTTTTTGCTTAGGAATGTTCTAAACTGACTAAAATGAGACAAAGTATAAGATCTGTTTGAATTCTGTAAATGCTAGTGATAGGAACAATGCTTCCTTTAGTACCACCTTAACCATCAGATGCATTGGACCAGTCTCTGGTTTTATCTCCTATACCAGTTTGAAGTATTTTGTTGAATAAACTGATGTGTCACATTGATGTAAACTGTTTTGAAATAGGACTGTTGTACATCTCAATACTCAAAGGACTCAGTTAAACACTGACCAAATCACAAACTAACACAGAAATAAAAGGAAAGGTAAAATGCCATGTTACAGTTTCCAGTTATTCAAGAACCAAGCGCTGTGGGTTATGGCTCTATGCTATAGATGCTTTTATGGTGACTTCCACTCCACTAGGCATTGTTAGTTAATGTAATAATCACATACTGAATAAAAACATCATACACCAAAGAACACCACTACCAACCTCATACCTTAAACAACAGGGGACTTGTTTTGAGCTTTACCAGTGTCTTTTTCAAATTTAGCAACAAATCCAGTGTCCACCTACCTCACAAGCAAACACAAAACATACCAAGTATTTTTGGTTCACTTCTTACCAAAAGCAAGTATTCTGTTAATTCTCACTCTCTAAATTCCTCTCTCTTATAGTCAGCCTGTTTTCAACATGCACATCTGCTCTGAAATACATAAGTACCTCAGTCACTTTTTCCCCATTACATGTATTTTCCACTGCATCTGATTAGAATGTGGGAGCCAAACAAATAAAACATATTTATTTTCTCTATTTCTCCAATGTAAATCTAGGTTCCACACATGGTAAAATCATACTTGTCTTTTTTTGATTTCATCACCATATTGTAAACGATTCATGAAGGAAGTTTCATTGTCTATTTATGGCTTGTGGCAGGAGTGGAAAATAGGCCAATGCTTATCATTCCACAGGGATTCTGATTTATAAAACAGAACCATGTGTATACATAGCTTTGTAGATCTGATTACATTTCTGCATTTGTGTGTACACTTAGTTTAATTAATGAATCTGAACATCAGCATCAGCTCTTGCAAAGTGTAAGGACAAAGAGAAGAACCAATACCACCCACTGACAACCTCAAACATTATTATCCATCCATCAAAACCTATGGAAAAACACATACAGTAAGTGTATTCTGCATAAATACGAGGGTAATTCAAAAAGTTCTAAGACAAATGCCATAAATTCAAACTGAGCCAAACTAGTTCAACAAAATTCTA
>JAPQRQ010000008.1:25354240-25371592 GCA_037367365.1 Apogon talboti | reverse complement strand
GATAAAGGAGACAGCACAGGTGAATCCAGGACTCACATCCAATGGTGAAGAGACTATGACATTAAAAACAACATAAATTACATATACAATATTTTACTGCATCACCTTTGGTTTTAAGACAGGAGACATTCACTAGATTTAACTAAGCAAATAGTTCAGATCCTTCCATGGGTCAGTACTGCAGTGGTTAATAATGTTTCAGCTGGAACAAGTTATTTAACTCTAACTGATGCAGTCAGTGTCCTCTCATGTCTCTAATGTCATACAGATTGGACAATGCCAGGATTGATCGGGATCATCAGACTTGTGACAGAATGGTTCAGGGACAATGAGACATCATTTACACTCATGGATTAGACACCATAAAGTCCAGACTCTTATTTGGGATGTGATGGAGACTTGATGCAGCGGTCCGATTCTCCATCATTAATAATCAAAGTGAATGCTATTATGAATGGAAAAAATATTATGGACCTTATTGTGTCATCACAAAAGCATTGTGTAGCAAAAAAGATGTCACAGTGAATGTCTCCTGGAATCAAATCAAAGGTGGTGCAGTCAAATATTGCATGTGTGACTTTTTATTGGCTGGGCAGTGTATAATAACATATCATCTATATATAATCTCAAAAAAGAGTGATTAAAGAACCAAAGTTTCTACCTTTTTTATGTAAACATGCTCAGGAAACTGAAAATGACCATCATGGAACCGTAGTGTGATAGCTGAGAGTTTGGTTCTGTCCAAATGGAAAACACACAGAGGTCCTGGATACAACAGTCCCTCACAACCTCATGACCTTTTGTCCCACATCCCACATATTGGCTATGAGCTACTTAGCTAGATCCCCCTATATTGGATCTATGAAAAAAAAAAAGAAACAGAGGTCTGGGCACTAGTCTTCATTGGCAAAAACAGCATGTGCATTCTTTTTTTCTCCACAGTTACCTTTGGTTTTAAAAATGAACAATCCCCTTAGTTTAAAGGTGTGATGTAGACTAATATTTTTGAGTAAGGACCAAAAATCTTTTTTAACTTGATTTATTTACAGACTTTTTTTATTATGCAGTCAGTATGTTCTTGTAATTTTGTAAAACATGTGGAAGTCTGAGTCAGAGCATACAAAGCCTTGTACCTGATCTATAGGGGCCTCCTGCAGGGTCAGACCCCTGGGTGGGAACCATGGCTCTATGTGATTGCTTTGCATGGGTTTAGGAAAAATACATTGAAATAAATGAAATATAAGCTGTTTCCTAGTCCTTAACATTCTGAAGGCCTGACATGTAACCTGCAGAATCTACTCTGTGTGTTTCTTATCTCAGAAAGGAATTCTATCTAAATATAAGCCTGTGTCATGATAATGGTAACATATCCCACACAAACATTTTCTTTGTTATAGATCTGTTCATGTTTGGTCTGGTTTCTCTGTTAAAGTCCTGTACAGCCATGGAAATCCAGCACAGTTGTTTTTTTGCAGGGGCGAGTGGCCGTGGCAGGTGTCTCTGTGGCTCAGGTCTCAGTCCAAAGGGAATCATCCGCTGTGTGGAGCGTCACTCATTAACCCCTGCTGGGTTCTGACGGCCGCCCACTGCTTTAAGAGGTAACACATAGCACTCCCTGATGGTCACCTGACCCCATTACAACAAATACGCAGCTTTAAAATAGACTGTTTTCCTTCAAGTGACACCATGAACTCCCTCTGGATCCCTCATAATTAAAATACTAATTAAGCTGATGCTTACTAACTAATTACTTAAGACCTGTTTCTTTGTGATAGACTGAAGAGTTTCAATCATGTTAATATCACAAACTGAATTTGCATTTGCTTACCAGTATTTACCCAGGTAAATATATTCCTGGTACTAAAAGTTCTTCGGAATGTTTGTGGAAAAGGGAATAATGTACACTTGTAATTGAGCTTTAGCTTCAAGTACCACTGTTCAAATAAACCCCCTTTGTACATTTGCTCCTCAATTTTGAAACATAACATTCACATTCTATGTATATTAGAGCTCTGTTTCATTGCAATAATACCCTAAATGTCTGGTTTGATTAAAATGTATGTAGGCTTGTAAAAGTTTAAAGGTTAACTCATGTTATTATTACCATACGGAATTTCATCTCTCTATTTTACCCTTCCTAATGCACAGTACCTAGCATTAGCACAGTAGTATTACCAAGTAATTTTCACAATACAGCAGTATCCACAGTGACACAGAAAAACCCAATTCCACTTGTATTCCTCTTCCTTCCTTCCATCCTTCAGGTTTGGCAGAGACCCAAGCCGTTATTTGTTGCGCCTTGGTGATTACCACACAGAGGAACAGGATGACTTTGAACGCACCTTGTCTCCTGAACGCATCGTTATCCATAGAAAGTACCACAGTCAGGGCTGGGAGTACGACATCGCCCTGCTGCGGCTCAAAGGCACAGAGGGTAACTGTGTGGCATTCAACCCTCACACGGGCGCAGTGTGTCTGCCAGAGCCAGGAAACAAGTGGGAGAAGAGGCCTGCAGCCTGTGTGATCACTGGGTGGGGCGTCACAGGTACATTGCTGCCCTGCATGAACCAAAAAACTGGCCTACAGTCTTTTTAGACCACAGGTGTCAAAAAATGGCCCACAGGCCAAAACAATCCGGTTTCATGGGATGAATTTGTGAAATGCAAAAATTACACTTAACAATAATTCTAGTTCAGAGTCCACATTCAGCCCAATTCGATCTCAAGTGGGTCGGATCAGTAAAATACTGACATAGTAACCAATAGTGATGGGTGATTCATGAATAAATTGTTCAACAAAATTGATTCATTTAAGTGAACGAGTTGAATCCATTTGCGAACGCAACTGAATCGATTCAGCAGCACTTTAATATTATTGTCTATCATCGCATAAACTTGTCAGAATCACTCATTAAGTTGGAGGCAGAAGTACTGTGTGACACACCACGCAGCAGGTAGTCTCCACGGTAAGATCTCTTATGTATCGTGAGACTAGCTGCTGACGACAAACAGAACAAGTGAACTGCTGAATGAAAGATCGGCCGAGTAGGGCCAAATACTGTTGAATCGCTGAATCGATTCGCTAGATCGTTCATGAATCACTGACTCGCTGAATCGTGAACAAATTGATGACTCGCTGAATCATGAATGAATTGATGACAGACTGAATTGTTCACGAATCAATGAATGGCTGACTCTATCGAACCGCTGAACGAGACTAGATACCCCTACCTACCCCTGCCATATTAGATTAGAAACAAACAAGGTGAATGTAATGATCTGCAGTCAACTATTTTTGTAATGTTTAAAATGTTAAAGTTTAATTGCAAGAAAACACACAAAAAAATTTTTATTAAAGACACAGAACACAAAGTTGTTTTAAGCAAGATAAAGTATATAGATAGCTAGATAGCTAGATAGATAGATAGATAGAAAGTCAAAAAACATAGTAAATACGATTAACTATTGACAAAGTAGTACTACATTGATGTACTAGGGGAAAAATCTTTAAGTTTTGTAATTTGCTAACTCCATTATTCATAGATGGATGGAAAAGAGAGCCATGAAAGCTTAGACCTCTTCAACCTTACAAGACAAGTGGCGTAGTGGTATAAGCAAATCCTTGGCAATCAAGCACTGCAGTTTCGTGACCAATGCCCGGAGGAGTTTCTTTTTTTAATTGGTAAATCGATTCAGAATCGATTCGCAACAGACGAACGAACGGAAAGAATTGAGTTACTGTTAAGTGTTAACTCCTCCATGTGCTGAACACGGCCTTCTGATTACAAACCATTTTCCACCTGCCCACTTAACCTGACATCCTGGATGCACCCCCGCTCAAAGCACTGGCATCTCATAGACTACATTACCGTCAAAAACAGGGACTGGCAGGATATAAAGGTTACAAAGGCAATGTATGGTGCAGAATGCTGGACGGACCACCACCTTTTTATTTCCAAGCTTAGCATCCGTGTTCAGCCCAAGAGAAGACCACAGGGTACAAAAGCTCCAAAATGTGTCAACATCAACAAACTGAAGATTAGCAACATCAGGCAGTCCTTTGTTGACACTCTGGACCAATGCTTGGACTCCATCACACTGGACCACCAGGATGAGGAACCATCGTGGGCCATACCCTGTGAGACGATGTATAACATTGCCATAGAGTGTCTTGGACCCTCGGCCAGGAAGCACAAAGACTGGTTTGATCAGAATTACACTGAAATTCAACAGTTACTAGAGAAGAAACATCTGGCTTACAAAGCTTACCTTGATGACCCAAAGTCAACAGCAAAGAAAGATGCACTGAAAAACATACACAGCCCCGTCCAGCTTATTTTGCGCCAAATGAAAGATTCCTGGCTGAGTAAAAAAGCTGATGATACCCAAGGCTTTGCAGGCAGCAATGCTATGAAAAACTTCTAGAAAGAAGTCTACGGCCCTACCAGCTCAGCTCATCACTGCTACTCAGTGCAGACAGCTCAACATTTATTACGGACAAGAAAAAAATATTGGAAAGATGGGCCGAACACTTTGACAGTGTCTTGAACAGGCCCTCCACCATTCATAAAGAAGCCATTGCAAGACTTTTGCAGGTCCCAGTGAACGTGTCACTTGATGCAATTCCAACCCTGGATGAGATTCAGAAAGCCATACATCTGCTATCCAATGGGAAAGCACCTGTCTCAGATTCCATCCCAGCTGAAGTCTATAAAGAGGACGGATCAGGTTTGACAGACAAACTTCTCAAATTAGTATAGATTATATGGAAGCATGAATCAGTGCTGCAGGACTTCAAGGATGCTTTCATCATCCATCTGTACAAACATTACGGAAACTGCCAAGCCTGTGATAACCACTGTAGAATTTTCCTGCTGTCCACCACATTGAAGATTTTGGCTCAAGTTCTCCTGAACTGTCTTATCATATACGTTGAGCAGAGACTCCTACCTAAAAGTCAGTGTGGCTTCCATAAAGAATGCAGGACTACTGACATGGTGTTTTCTCCAAGACAGCTTCAAGAGAAGAGTTGTGTCCCAGTGAGTGGCCGTCGACCAGAAGCTTCACCCCTGTGCCTTTTTCTCCCAGCGGCTCTCACCTGCGGAGAGGAACTACGACATTGGTAACCTGGAGCTGCTGGCAGTTAAGCTGGCTCTGGAGGAATGGCAGCACTGGCTAGAGAGCACTAAAGTACCCTTCCTAGTATGGATGGACCACAAGAATTTGGAGCACATCAGAATGGCCAAGGGGTTGAACTCCTGCCAAGCACGGTGGTCTCTGTTTTTTTACCTGATTCAACTTCACTCTCTCCTACCGTCCTGGGTCCCACAATGCCAAACCTGACACCCTGTCCGGGCAATTCCAGAGGGAGG
This sequence comes from Apogon talboti, assembly GCA_037367365.1. Classification (NCBI taxonomy): domain Eukaryota; kingdom Metazoa; phylum Chordata; class Actinopteri; order Kurtiformes; family Apogonidae; genus Apogon; species Apogon talboti. The sequence continues at coordinate 25,366,221 of JAPQRQ010000008.1, read as the reverse complement.
GCAGAGACTCCTGTTGTAGGACTAGCTTCCATTATTCCAGCCCCCTGCATGGTCGCCACACTGAGCAGGGACATAGAGGAGAGAGTCAAGTCTGCCGTTGAAGACGAGCTGGGTCCCAGTGCTTGTCCTCCTAATCAGCTTTTTGTTCCCCCTGCCTTGAGATCTGAGGCACTGCAATGGGCCCACTCCTCCAAACTCACCTGTCATCCGGGTTCCCAGCGATCTCAGGATGTCCTCCTCCAGCGCTTCTGGTGGCCCTCCATGGAAAGGGACACCCAAGATTTTGTCAAGGCCTGCCCAGTGTGCAACCAACACAAACACTCACATCAAGACCTATCCGGACTCCTTCAGCCGCTCCCAGTGCCTCATTGCCCCTGGTCTCAGATTTCCCTTGACTTTGTCACTGGCTTACCTCCTTCCAGTGGTAACTCTGTCATCTTCTCAGTGGTGGACCATTTCAGTAAAAGGGCCCACTTTGTGCCCCTGCCTAAGCTCCCGTCAGCCAAGGAGACGGCCCAGCCTGTCCTACTCCATGTTTTTCGTTTGCATGGCCTACCTGTGGATGTGGTGTCTGACTGAGGGTCTCAATTGTCTTCTATTCTGTCTCTTCATGTTACACTGCGACAGCCGACAGACATCGATGTCCACCTCCTGCCTACCAGGTTGGTCAGAGGGTGTGGCTTTCCATTCGAGATCTTCCCCCTCCCCCTATTCATCCTACATTCCATTTGTCCAAGGTGAAACCTGTCCATGAAAGCCCCTTGTCATCAGTTGTCCCACCTCCTCCGCCTCCTCGCCTCATTAATGGGGGTCCTGTTTTTTCTGTGCGACATTTAATCTGCTCCCATTGATGAGGCAGAGGAATTCAGTACCTTGTTGACTGAGAGGGTTACATTCCAGAGGAGAGGTCCTGGATTCCTGCCCGCCACATTCTTGACCTCTTAACAGACTTTCACCATCGTCATCTTGACCAGCCCTCCAGAGTCCCTACACCATCCAGGGGTCCCTGCTGAACACCTCACACCTCTTCCTTGGCTCCTCTCCCGGAGGGGAGCTCACCAGCTGAAGAACCATCCTGCAGCACAGGCTCCACCCTTCCTGGCTGTTCAGACCTCCCTGTTGAGGAGATGGACTGGTCCAGCTCAGAGCATGGTTGATCCCTCCTTCCAGACGCCCTCCAACTGTCCGAGGTGGTGACTTTTCTTTCTGGTATGTTGGAGCCGTCCCTTGAGGGGCGGGTCTGTCCTGCTGTGGTCCTCTCCCTCACCTTACCACACCTCATCAACTATATCTGTTTCATCTATTGCTCCCAGCTGTCCCCAATCAGCTGGCCAGAATAGAGGTGGGGCAGATTCATCCACCCAGTGCCAGATTGTTTAGGACCCTACTTGACTTTACAGCGTTTATCTCGTACCTGTGTTCCTGTTTCCGACCCTGCCTGATTTGACCAGTTTTCCTTGTGTCAGTCCAAGTAACCCGACCTGCTTTACTGTCTGTGACCACGAGATCAGTTTTCTGGATATTCTGTTGCTGTCTGTCTGTGATGATGTGGCGATTGCCAGCTCAGTGTCATTGTTCTCCAGCGGTGTCCTTGTTGCCCGCTCCATCTCAGTAAGGGATCCACCCGCCTTCCCTGCGGTGCCGACTCCTGGATTCACCGCTAATCCTGAGCTTCAACCCTGCCTGGTTCTGTCTGGAGTCGTCATCCTCGAGCCACGTCAGCTGCTGTTAAAGGATGAGCCACAGACTCGGCATTCAGCCTGCTCATTTGGCTGAGCAGCAGCACTCCCATCTGCCACATGAAAGCCCCGGGTTTGAGCCTGGGCTACGTACTCAGTCTCCAATGTTCTCTACACTAGGGTTGTAACAATATCATGGTGTTATGATTAATTGTGATTTTAAACGTCACAGGTAATTAATCGTCAAGGCTACCAAAAACCGTCTCATAAAGTACAGTAGATTAAGAGCAGAACCAAAGACACACCAATTTGCACTTCCTGCATGGAACGGAAGCAAAGTTACAGAAGCACTGCCTTCAACATTTCACAAGTGAAAATGGCAGAGAAGCAAGCTGGCTGTCTGTCTCCATTAGGGCTGCAACTAACGATAATTTTAATAATCAATTAATCTGTAGATTATTTTTATAACTGATCGATTCATCGGATAAACACAAAAGACTCAATTCTCAAAGATCGGTATTTAACCCGAAGCAGACAAGTCACTAATAATTACATCCCCGCAATGGCTTCGGGTATAGTTAGCGAGCACTAACCCGCTACCTAGACTTGTTATGGCAAGAGACTAGCAAGCTATAGTTTTCAATCCAGCATTGTATGTATTAGTTTCAGTCGTTATGGTAGGTAACGTTAGTCTGGTGGTCTGATAAACAGAGATGGATTAAAACATTATAATTATGATGATAGTGTCTAACTAGCTAGCGGGCTAAAGTAATAACGGCACGTAGGCTATCTTTGGCTGGGTTTGAACCGTGTTCCTGGTGGGTGGCCACAGCAGCCCCGTTTGCCTGAAACGCAGTGCGCCATGGGATTTTTGCCATGTTTTTCTCCAAATTCAAGTTTTGTTACATAAACGGCGCACTAGTTTCGGGCAAACAGGGCCACCGGTAACACACCACAAACCCGGCACCCAAAGCCTCAACCATGCTGCTCAGTGTTTTCCTCTATTACACTACGCAGCTTGCGGGCATGACGTGCTCAAGACCCAACTAATCGACTACCGAATTCTTTGCCAACTGTTCAAGAAATGATTTAATGGATTATTTTTTGCAGCCCTAGTCTCTATCCACTTTTCAAGCATGCAGTCTACATATATCCACCTAGAAAGTGGTTAAAATCTCCAGTGTGGGATTACTTTGGCTATCCAAAAGATGCCAGTGCCAACATTAATGACTGTGGGAGTCCAATGTGCAAAAAGTGCTGGATGCTCCGAAGGGTCCTGATGACACTTCATTTTTGCGAAAAATAGATGGATTTAGCCAAATTAGGCTGTGACAAGGTCAGAGAACAATATAGTGATAATTAGCATGGCTATGAGTAAGCCACATACCATTTTTTTGGCCGTGCCTTTCGCAAATTAACCGTGCAGGGCTTGCTGCCTAATACACTATGATTGTAAATATAAGTACTAGAGCTGCGATTTTTTTTTCTGATGATAATCGCAGCACCAAAATCTCTAATCATTACATCCCTACTCTACACCCAGCAAGTTATAAAGAGACTTTCATTATTATCCTTGCTGTAAGCCTGCCTGTTTGTAAAAGAACTTTTCACCGTTTGCCAATTCAGCCTGCTCTTCTCCGCACCCAAAAGAATTGTGTTGCAATTGCGTTCTACCCACTACCCCTGACATATATTGAGTGCAGTGATTTGTTTTAGATAAAGAACAATATATGCTTTCATGTCAGAGTCTAGAAAGTCTCCAGTAACACCAGAAGCAGTTGATAGATTAGTCGCTAGTTGCATTTTGATAGAGTCTCTAGAGGTGTCTGAAAAATCGCTAAATATACAAAGTGGCTAAGTTGGAAACACTGACTTTTATGGCTAGGCAGACAGACCGTGGGTTTTAATGACTGTGTGACAGAGAAAATCACTTAGTGTCTTCTGAGTCACTTTTCAAAAGGTGCTAAAAGTTTCCAAACAAATTTTACAAGTAGTTAAATTTGTTGCCAGGATCTTTTTGAAAAAAAGTTGTTTGGGTAGTCTGAAAAGTTGCTAATTCTAGCGACAAACATGCTAAGTTGGCATCACTGCTTAAGGTAGTTATTTGGTGTTCCTTCCATCTTACTTCTTTCCAGCATTGTTTCAATATCAAAATAAAAAATACATATCCCACATACAGGTTTTTCCTCTTCAGATGTTACCTTTGTAAGTCATTTCCAGTCCTGTTTGCTTTTTTTTCAGACTTGGAGTACTCTCGGACCCTTCTGCAGGCCTGGGTTCCTCTGCTTCCCACTTGGAGGTGTAAGAAACGTTACGGTGAGCGTTTCACCAGCCGCATGCTGTGCGCCGGGAGTCTGTCAGAACGCCACCGTGTGGACAGCTGCCAAGGGGACAGTGGTGGGCCCCTGGTTTGTCAGGGGGAGGGGGGCCGCTGGGTGCTGACTGGGGTCATCTCTTGGGGTCATGGCTGCGGTAACCCCAGCTTTCCTGGAGTGTACACGCGAGTTAGTAGGTTTCTGCGATGGATTGACAAGGTTATCAACAAACCCTACAAACACTGATAATGGAGAGACATGGAGAGATAAGACAGCGGGTGGCCCCGGGGCTGATGGGAGATGGTAAGAGGGGAAGGACCGCAAGATAATGCTTCTGCGTCGTGCCTTCTTAAGATTTCATGCACTTGAGTCATTTATGGTTTTCATCTTGTCAGTTCGGAAAACACTGAGATTGAATTCCCACAGTGTCAAATAATGGCAAATTTCCGTACATCAAGGGTGTCAGTTCTGCTTAAGCAACTTAAAGCATAATTAGCACTGACTCTTACAATAAATGTACAGTACAGTATATATACACTCTGGGTTCAGGGAGTAAGATGGTTATATGGAGCTAATGTCCTGCTAAAACCTAACGAACAAACAAAACATGTCTTACAAATCTCCTGAAATGTACTAACGAATTTAGTTTGGTTTGCAAATACAGAACAAAATCAACAAGCTAATGCTAATACACAGCCTGCTTTGTAATAACTACAAGCATAAAACTAAAATTGGTCCCAAAGTCTGTCCAACCTCATATCGTTGGCCTCATGGCATAATTGCCTAAGTCATATTTTTGGCCAAATTGTAATATCTGCATGAAATGAAGCAGCAGTGTTAGGAAAGTAAAGTTACACAGCTATTGTAGCGGACATTAGCGGGCATGCCTCTCTCCCAGCAGGACTGTGGGTAGGGCGGGCATGGTTTTACGTTCCCGGTTTTTCTGATGCACTTGTTCCTGTGTCAGTGTTTTGCCTCAGGACACGTTTCCGCTGCCTTCTAAATTTGCAAGCAGTGGCGGATTTTACCCACCCAGCCTCAGTTAAGACGCTGCAGGAATTTTTGGATATAGTTCATTTTTATAACCATTTCCTCCCTTGCGCTGCCCACCTCCTGCAGCCACTTTATGGGGCTCTGCGGCTGAAGAAGGGTAATGACCCTGTTGACTGGATACCCGAATTGAAGGGGCTAAGTCTGCCCTTGCTAATGCAGCCTTCCTTGCCCATCCTGTGCCCTCAGCGTTCATCGCTCTAACGACCAACGCATCCAATGTAGCTGTGGGGGTGATGGTTGAACAGCAGGTGGCTGGACTATGGCAGCCGCTTGTTTTTTTCAGCTGCAAACTGCAAGACATTGAACGCAAGTATAGCATTTTTGACCTGACCTGTTTTGTGACCTGTCATTTCCGTTTCCTTCTGGAAGGCCACTCTTTCATGGCTTATGTGGATCATAAACCGCTGACTTGCGCCATGTCCAAGGTGACAGAGCTGTGGTCTGCTTGCCAGCAGCGTCACTTCCCATCCATCTCAGAGTTCACAAAGGACATTCAGCATGTGGCTGGTGAATCAAACCTTGTCGCTGATTGTCACACATGCTTGTGTGCCCTGTGCACCATGGGGTGGATTTTTCTGCCATGGCTGCTCACCAGCCCAGCGACCCGAACATCTTTGCTCTCAGGTCCGCAGGTATGGGCCTCAACCTTGAGGATGTGGTTGTGCAAGATGGTGGTCCTGTTATGCTTGGATTGCTTTCGGCTCCTAAGGAGGACCTTCCTAGCCCGCTGAGCTGGTGCTCAGTCAGCTGCTCCATGTCCCTGGGGAATTTTTGCCTGAAAGTTCCACTTCGTAACCCCGTTCCGCGTTCCATCCTTCTTCATCCGGCAACTCTCTGGCCCCAGGCCCTAGGCCCCATTCACCACTGTTTTCCGCGGTCATTTGAGCCTGCAGAGCTCATGTTGGCTCGTTTGGTTTTTGTGCATCATGATACTCACTGCTTGCCCTTACAACCTCCATACAATGACCCTTTCCAAGTCCTCAAAAGGGGCCCTAAGGTTTTTGTGCTACATTTGGGTGGGCGCAAGGAGCATGTTACATTGGACAGACTTAAGCCAGCGCATATGGTGGCAGATGATGTTATGTTTCTGGCCCAGGTTCCCATGGTCGCCCTCCTTCCAGGACCCCAGCTGTATCTTCATGGGCTGGACGTTCTGGTTCTCAGCCTGCAATGGACTGTGTTTACTCCTCCCCATCATTCACATGGATTCCCTGCTCGACAGAGTTTACCTGCTGTTTTGGCTGAAGGACACCAGCTGATTAGGCCTCCAGTGAGAGACTGATTGACTTTTCCAGAAGTCCCTTCTGAGTGCGCAGAAGGGGGCTGTGTGGTGGACATTAGGGGGCATACCTCTCACCCAGTAGGACTGTGGGTAGGGGGGCATGGTTTTACGTTCCTGGTTTTTCTGATGCACTTGTTCCTGTGTCAGTGTTGGTTTGGTGGTTCTGAAATAAAGGTCAGATTCACCTGCAGCTCCTGTCTTTTCTTCATCCTGCCACAGTATCACAATTTGGCCAAAAATAAGTCTTAGGCAATTATACTATGAGGGTGACGATATGCTAGATGTAGTGAATTGTTTTATTTTAATTCTGTATTCACTCATTTTTTATTTATTTATGTTGATATGTCAGATTCCTGTGAATCACTTTCAATGAGAGACACACTGTCTGTTTTACAGAGGAGTTGAATAACGTTGAGTAGAAAATGTTTTTACAGAGCATTATGGTGTCACTGACCTTTGACGTTTCTGGGTATAAAATATCATCTTTTCATTATTTTATCCTATTACAAATCTGTTTAAAAGTTATAGTCAAAACTGTGTTGGAGCATTCACAGTCATTGACCTTTGATCTTGGGCCATCATAATCTAGCAATACTCTGATAAGTTACTCTCACAAGAATCAAAAGCCACTTTTACACAGAGATCCCAAAAAAAAGGTGAGATGGTGATCCCACCTTTTTCCCACCATTGACCGATTTACACAATCAAGCCAAAGGAGTAACAGAAGTGAGACAGGCTGGACTTTTACACAGTGGACCTGCGTTCCGGAATCAAAGGGGTGGTGATGCACTGCTGCATATACAGTAGTGTGACGTATAACTTGCATGTCGGAAATACACCAAGCATAGTGGTGTTGGCTCTCAAAACAATGCCAGAGTCACTCCGTTTTTCACTGTTCCACAAATCTTAGCAGGGATAGAGTCCTCCGCCCGAAGTGACAACAGCTCATGGATCTCCGCGTCTCCATAGTTCGACAGCTTTCTGGTTGCGTTAATATGTTTGTTTACTGTACACGGCCCACGCTCATTTTTAAATCCCCCGGCACAGGGGTCGCACACGCAATACATCATCAACACGTCACACCTTGGTTACGGAACGAGAGGTGTTCCTTTTACATGGTATTCCAGAATCATGATTCCACCTTTATCACGGCTCTGTTTCTACCTCCAGAGGCGTTACAGAGCCGTGACAGAGGTAGGACCAACTGTGTAAACCATTTCGTTTACACAGACGTCGCTCTCCGGAATAAAGGTGAAATATTCCGGTAACATGAGTGCTGTGTAAAAGGGGCTAAAGTAAACTTTGACCTTGAATGAAAAATTTCATTACTTTGTCATTTTATCCTATTACAAACTTAAGAGAAATTTTGTAACAATGAGTGTATTAATTATCGGTTATAGCCAAAAACATGTTTTGTAACAGCACAACCACTTTGACCTTTGACCACCAAACAGTGAGTACAAATGGACGTTTGTACTAAATTGTAACAAAGTCAATCAAGCCATTCCTGAGATTTCAATCACTAAATCGTAAAAATTCTGACCATGGTTATTACAGAGGCATAAATATCTATCGTACTGAGATTTTCTACAAATGTCCTGAGCAATTCACCTCCACACCAGCAGGTAGTGCAATGGATCCATTTTGCCAAATAATGCACCACTCTAATGTTCATTTTTATACATGTGAAAGGATCAAATGACGTTACCAGTATTATCTTGTTAGCTAGAAAATCCACTGCTGAATAATGCATTCCCACACTAACCAACTAAATGCTGCATTGAACAGAATTAACCTAAAACAGCCAAAAATATTATGTGGATGACATCATGTGATCTTCATAATGTCTGAAAACAAACTTACGGCAGATACAATATTTGGTAGATTTGATTTTCTACCTGCTGTGGTGGAGCTGAACATCTATGAGAAAATCGCCACTCTTTTTTTTGTCCTTGCAGGATAATTTTTTTTTTTTTTTACATGCAAGACATGCCATATTTGTTTCTGAAGTATGATGTATGTATGTTTTCAACTTCTTTGTGAAGTGTAGGACATTTATAAAATGTATGACATTTGTTAGTTTTTTTTATAGGAGTTTTGCTCCATACATTTGTCATGCACTGTACATATTCATAATTATGTTACAAAAAAATAGTCATACTTCTGTTAAAATTGTGGGCTGTGATCTTAAGTATTTCCTCTACTGACTAGAATAGATGATGATTGTTTTTCTCTATGTTGCTGAAGATCTGAATGTGTTGTGTCAAGAAACTGTTCAACTCACTCATGAATGGTAAAATACTATTTAGAACTGATTCCTGAATACAGATGAACTATACATCATGGCATACTAAATTGAGATACCGTTTCTCACTCCCCTTGTTATTAAATGCCATGCAATTTATAAAAATGAATAAATAAGTTGTATAAAGGATAAACTACAACAGAATATAAAGGGTAAATATCAAATCTATTTACAATAGCATATTTACCCTTGAAAGTGACTGACCTAATTCAACAGTAAAATGATAAAGATGCTAGTGAAATGTTACTCACCAGGGGGCTGTGAATGTGTCCCAAGTGACTGTAGCATAAGACACCTGTTTGGAAGGTCCAGTACAGTCCAGAATGATTAAGAAATGGAAGGAATATGCAAATCTGCCTTAGAGCGGGCTATACACAACATTGAAGTAGATTAAGTTTCTAGCAAGACAATAACCTGAAGCCTAGAGCGACAGCTACACATAATGGTTTAAGGATGCAAGGTGAGCGTTCCTGAGTGGCACAGCCAAAGCCCAGACCTCAATCCAGTAGAGAATTTGTGGAAACAGTCAACCCATCCCAGTGTAATCTGACAGAGCTGGAGAGCCTTGCAAAGAAGAATAAAATGGCAGTGTGCTAGCCTGATTGAAATCTATCAACACAGGCTCAGTCTGAATAGTAAAGAATGTAGAAGAATATTCATAAGTATTAAAGCAATGACTTATTTGGAATTAAATATATACTGTATTTTAATGAATTTGCACAAATTCATGTTGAAATCAACTTTGTTCTCCATAGACCAGCTGCTACATCTCAGAGAACTTGTACTTTTTCCCCCACTACTACATCTAAACAGCTTCATATATGAGCCACTAAGAACAGGAGGTGTTTGGTTTAGTAGAAGAGCAGATGAGCAGAGCGACTCGATGACCTGTTAGATGAAAGGCTGAACAGGAAGGAATGGAACTTGAAACTGAACACAGGAACACTTCAAGACATTCCTTCCTCAGTTTACAGTGACAGCTCACAGTAACTTGGAGGTGGGACAATGACATGGTTTGATCCTGACTCAGCGTCACAGGGCTGCTGTGGATGTACATACACTTAAGTAGAGGTGTTTGACATATTCAGTGGAGATATTGGAGCTGTCAAACAAAACAAGATCAAAGTTCAATGAATAACAGCACTAGCATGATGCACGAGCATTTACTGTACATGTACATGTCATCTTCCAAGCATGTATCTATGAGCCTGTCCGTACTGCTAATCAAGATATCATCGCAAACGATGCAAAAGAAGAAAGATAACAAAACAAAAATTATGTAAAAAAAAAAAACCCTAAACAATGGACAACACACAACTGACAAAATAATGATATAAAATATGCAACACACACCTCTTTTTTTTGTTATATTATTTTTGATGTAATGTTTTTGAGGACTTTAATGCTTTAATGACACATGAACACATCCAGGATTTTCATTTTTATAAAAAAATACATGGTGGAATGCTTCTTCATGTTCAGCAGTGGTGCATGCTGAATGAACATATGCTTTGTTTTATTAACATTCCAAGTGTGTATCTTGTAACCAAAACTACAAATGTAGCAGTCATTTATCTTCATCTCCGTTGTATGGCTCACAAAGGTTCATGAAATTAACAACAGTCATTCAAAGCCCACCATCAGCCCTGTTCAGACCTGGTATTAACATCCATCCTGACATATCCACAGATCAGACTTCTCCTCAAACTTTAATTTTAAGTTCAACAGTCTGGGATTGAGATCTTTCTTTGCAAATGTGATTCATTGTGCTGCTCAAAGGTAAACAGTGGCAGCTTCTAAGGCAGTCTATTCTGTCTGTGACGCACCATAAGGGGCATCTCAGTGAATTAATCTATACATGTCAAGGTTCCTGAATTTCTATTGAATCATGTGGAATGTTGATATTCCATTTCCTCCCAGAGAAAAAGAAGTGCTAGAGTGTCTTTAGGCAACTCTACACAAAGGAAGCACTTGTCAAACATTTTTGTGGCCACTGATCTGATTGGAAATCATCCTCAGTGTATCCTGAGTGTGTTTACAAGTTGCATCAGAGCTGAACATGTGATTAGATCGGTGTCTCCAAGTCCTCAGTAGTGAAAGTATCTATTGTCCGTCCTAAAAGTCACTAGAAGTTGCTAAATGATGTAATCACCTAATTTGCATAATTGGAAATGTGCATGTAATTGTAATGATCGATGCAGGAGAGAGGAATAACATTGTGGGAGAGATAGTGTTTAGAACTACAAATGAACTATACTCTGTCAATCTTATGTTTTTTTTAAATGTCCCAATTCCAACCCTCCTCCTTTATCCGGGCTTGGGACCCAAAAGAGAGACTCTGGAGGAGTTACTTAGGATAGTTGTTTATTTATTTGTTTGTTTAGTTTTTTTAGTCTTAATTTTCTTCAGGTTGGTTTGGTTTTTACCCCTTGGCTTACTTCGGGCTGAAGGGGCATTGTAATCGTTTTGTCGTTGTCTGTCTGTCTGTCCATTCCACAATGTAATCGCATAATCTGATGAATGCATTGACATATCTGTACCAAATTTGTACTGTGGATGCATTTTGGCATGGAGCAGAAGTCTATTGAAAATAGGTCACCTTGACCTACTTTTTCAAGGTCGAATGGCGAAATGTCTTTTCAACGATGTAATTGCATTATCTGAATAATGCATGGAGATAGCCGTACCCAATTTATGCCTTGGATGCATCTTGGCATGGAACAGAAGCCTATTGAAAATAGGCCGCCTATAGGTCAGTAACTTTCAACAGAATCTCACACTATATTTGGCCGAGGGGTATTAAAAGTACACAGCACGTTATTAACCTTACAGTCCACTTAGGAGACTACAAGTCACGGTAAAACATGAACATTTTTAACCCTAACATATTTAATTTCAGTCTACATTAACAATCTAAATGGACCAAAAAGAGAAAATAAAGAAAACTGTCAATGTCAATGGGACTGATTTATATTCAGTGTAGTGATTTGTTTGATGTGAAAGCATGTATTGTTCTTTGTCTAAGAGTCTTCAAAAGTCTCCAATAACACCAGAAAAAGTTGATAGATTGGTCATTAGTCACTTTTTTGCTAAAGAGTCTCAAGAGCATGGGTGTCAAACATATGGCCTGGGGGCCAAATGTGGCCCGCCTGAGGTTCCAATCCAGCCCGTGGGATGAATTTGTGAAATGCAAAAATTACACTTAAGATAAACACAAAAATTGCAGTTCAGGTTCCACATACAGGCCAGGAAAAATATTATTATAATAACCTATGAATACTTACAACTACAAATTTTTCTCTTTGCAAATGTCAATATTTTCATGTTATTTTCCTGTATTTACACTA
>JAPQRQ010000008.1:25338906-25354140 GCA_037367365.1 Apogon talboti | reverse complement strand
GACCCACCCCGAGTTGCGTGGGTGCGCGAGGGCCCGTCATAACTGCTCGCAGTTACTAGTTATTATTATTATTATTATTATTATTATTATTATTATTATTATTATTATAAGCATCCAGGTATTCCTCACCAATGTCTTTCCACATGTCGCCATGGACTTTATTCCCTTCAAGGTTTGTCATAGCAGTGATGACTCTTTTTAGTGACAATGGCATAAATAGCTCAGAACATGTCTTGATGTCACTGACTCTCGTCACAGCAACTCCAGGGGTCAGGGGTGGATACCAAGGCAAAATGAGAATCCCTAAAGCTCACATGATTGGGAGAGGAGCTGGCTGTCAGTGTGTTGGCTGACAGTGCATGCATGGTTTCAGTTTTGGCTCTAATTATTGCTTTATAATCTTTTTTTTAAATAATTGGGTCAAAAATGACCCTAACAACACAAAGGTCATAATTTCAACCATTTTGAAATTTTAATTTCAAAAAAAATTTTCAATTTTATAATTTAGTAAAAAAAAATTTTTGGTTTCATTTTGTTGAAATAGAGGTTCCTGACAAAGTCAAAAAGCCTTGATGCAATAAACAAATTTATGTGGTTCTTTCATCCATTTAAAATCTAAAACGGTTTGGTGCCGACCCTAACACAAGAGGTTTGTTAGCTCTTAAGCTGTATGTTTGCAGCGCGGTGCTAGCAACTGCAGATGGAGCTCCAGACCAGCTTCCTCTGCACCCACAACCAGCATATCAATGTTAACCATCCTCCTGGATGGCCAGGGGGTTCCTGTCCACACGTCCCCCCACTGCTGCTCCGGTTCTGCACTCTCCTCCGTAAAGTGTAAGCAAATGTCCGAAACTTCAATGTCCAGCTAAAGTTTCTCACTCCGCTCCACTCCAGTAGTGTCTCTGATCACCATTTTTTGCCTTCTCGTCACAAGTTTTATTGAAGAAAAAATGCTCATCCTCAGAGGGGGAGGGTTCAGCGTGGGTTTTACAACCGTAAATATGTACATTGAAACTAGGGGGAGCTCCATAGAGAAAAATGCTACCAAAACAGCAAAGAAGAACCAAAATGGTAAATGTTACATAGTTCCACTTTCAGATGTTGTTCAGGAGTGTATTTAGCAATCTCTCTCAGAGCCCAGTTCTGTCAGAGATTTTGTTTCTTTAAAATATATTCTTCCTCCCTGCTGTCCTCCTAGAGGATTTGTTGAGTTTCCTGACTGCATAGTATTTTTAAGGTCTTTTTTAAGACCCGAATGTGTGAAGTTGTATCATCCTTTGTGTTACACAAATAAAAGTGAACTGAATTAACTGACAGACTAGTTGATGACATCAAACTGATGTATTTTAATGTCAGACTCTTGAACAAAGCCCTATTACTCATTCTAGACACAAGGTGACGTTTATTGAGCTGATCTTTTTTCACAGCAGACATATTCACTCAGAGAAAATGTGGAGGTGTAATTACTTTAATTCACAATGGCTGAATGACACACTGGCATTGCTTTATAGAACTCTATGGGGCAGATTTGCTCCACTCCTGGGTCTGTCACAAACACTACCAGTAGTTCTGTGTCTTGCTGCAAATCTGCTGATGACCCTTTGAGACACACCAAGTTCATGAGCAACATCTGACTTGCTGCTACTGACCTGAAGGTGTGCTATGGCCACGTGGTACTGCTTGTCCGTGTGTTCATGGCTGCTTGAATGATGAACTGGGAATGACCTATGACAATACCAGTTTTTTATACCCCCAGAATGTTGAAATTGATGGCACATTAAAAAGGGTTGTCTTTTTGTATTTTTTGGTATTGGCCCCAATATGTAAGGCGCACTGTACGCAGTGAGACCATTACGTGGAAAACATAAAATGAGGTGTGTCTATCACCCTAATACAATTACTTCCCTATCCCAAAAATCACTGCAGTGAAACAAACACCTTATGTATGAAATCCACTGAGGACCTCACAATATCGCTAACTTATTGTGAGTAGTGTAATTCTGTCTCCACTTTCCTGAGGAAAATTGGTTCATGTGTTTGTGTCCTCAGAGCTTTTTTTCTCATTTATAAAGCTCTCATTTTCAGGGAAAAATGAATATATATTCATTTCTGTCTTGCCGTCATTTCCACTCCTCCTCCATTTTAAATCAACCCCCTCACAATCCCCTCCTGTCTCCACATTTTCATCTCGAATAATTTTCTCTCATGTTTTTTTCTTCCCTACTTACACATCTGATTTCCTCTTATTTAATATAATTGCAGAAGGAGGAGCATACCTAAATCCCTCTCTTATTAGATGATTAAAAACATCTCTTTATTTTCCTCATTTCAAAAGACATGTACTAGAACATATTAGGGTCCTTCGTGTGTTTTATTCCAAACTCAAAAACAACTTGGGAATTAGTTTACAGAAAATAAATCTTTGTGGAAATTGGATCATAATAATTCACCACCTGTTTTTCTTTTGTTAAGACTTGGAGGGTCTCCAAGCAGCAGTATTATCAGCAGCTTCTTTGTTTTCTCTTTTCTCTTGATTGAAATTGGATCAGTTTACTTTTGGCAGTAGAAAATGGAACAACTCTCTTATGTTTGAAAAGATTAGCATTTAGGTTAGAATTATTTTACCATAATTTATTTGCTTGGGGCCTTGGCCAGGACTGGTGTATGTTATGTGTATCCGTGTTACACACCACAGGGTCTGTGTGTGTGAGATTCAAGTACCTCCCCAACAGATATATCAATCTTTATGTAACTTGGCAATGTATGTTGACTGAGTGATTATCTGGAACCATTTAGTTTGTCCTGAATCTAGCTTTAAGAACTGACAAAATGACATCCAGAGGATGGAGTTACTGTAAACACTGACAGCGCCGTTGTTTTGACAGACATACCAAATGCTCTTTATAATATTTGATATTTTAAGGAGATTTCACTCTGGATATGCAACATAAATGCTGATTTGAACATTTGAACAATTTTTCAGTAAGTTTTTATCTGATTTGCATTCCAGGATTGCATTATAACAGCAACATACAGAGCTGTAGTCCTGCCACTTCCAGTGTCCCCATGGGACCGAAGGGCGCCAGAAATTATTTTTTTATTTATTTTTTAATCCTGATTGATTTGTGACAGCATTTGCATATGCAGTGTTGGTGAATTTAAAAGAAAATTTTATGAGCAAAAAAAGTCGTAGTTTGTGGCAAAGAGAGTAAAAAACCATTTTCTTTTGTGTTAAACAGCTCAATGGACAGTATCTGTCATTGCATATGGCAGCTATTGCCTTGGCAGATTTTTAGAGCTGAAACAATTAATTGATTAATTGACTTGAATAGATTAAAAAAAAATATTCGATTACAATTTTCCTAAATCAAAGCTTTGTTTACTTAAATTCGCTGCTGGTAAACATTGGTTCCACTGTGGTGTTTGACACAGTCACTTTATGCCAGGATCAACACAAACAACATAGAGCATAGCTCAGAAGAGACAAGGATGAAAAGGCAGAAAATATGGTCAGTTTTCTTCATTGGAATCATCACTTACTCCTTTAAACTTTTAAGCTTTCACACAAACATAAAAAAATATTTTGCTTTGTTATTTTTAAGTAGTATGGTAGTTCCATCTTAAGTTGTTAGTAAGTTGAATACAAATGTGTTGAAGACTCCATCACGTTTGTTTATTTATTTATTTATTTTGCCTTTTCAAATAATGGTTTATTCGAACTGAATCAAAGAAATCAATTAAATCAACCAGAAAAATAATCGCTGTAGCACTACACATTTAATGTCAGTCTATACGAAAAAAAAAAAGTTAACAGAGGTGAGGCTGGAGTCTGGTCTGCTGCAACTGCAGAGACATCTTAATAATAATAATAATGGATTAGATTTCTATAGCACTTTTCAAGGCACCCAAAGCGCTTTACATCATTGATCCATTCACTCTCACAGTTACACTCTGGTGGTGGTAAACTACATTTGTAGCCACAGCTGCCCTGGGACAGACTGACGAGGTATGACTGCCAATTCGCGCCAAACGGCCCCTCCGACCACCACTGAAGATTCACACACATTCATACACCAGTGTAAGTGGCACTGGAGGCAAGGTGGGTGAACTGTCTTGCCCAAGGACACAACAGCTCATGGCTCGGACGGAGTGGGATTCGAACCTCCAACCCTTCGGTTATTGGACGATCCGCTCTACCTCCTGAGCCACAGCTGCCCAAGTCTTTAGCCCGGCTCATAGACTGTAACAAACAGTGGGGACAGACGACGTGGTAAGCAATTCAAAATAGTACTGTATTTTACCTCAAACAAAGGTAACTCAAAATTCAGTGAGTAGGGATGCAATGGTACAGTTTATCCACAGTTCGGTATGTATTGTGGTTTTTGAGTCACAGTTCACAGTTCGGTTTGGTTCAGACCCAGAGGCCAGCTGGAGCCGGACTCAGAGCCTGAGGGGCTTAGGGTGACCAGATCCAACTGACCAGATGAGGACAAAGCCTATGTTTGTTTGGGACAATGTGGGACACCAATGCATGGAAATAGTCAAAGGTAACTTAAGGAAAAAAACTAAAAATACATTTTGCCCCTTATCTTATAACATAATTATGGTTAGACATCTAGTTGATTCAGTATAACAACTATGAAAATGAAAACTTTATATATTTGATTTAAATGCATCTGTTCCAGGTTTGTTCACATTAGTAAACATAGTTTCAGAATCTTTCATGGTCTTTGACAGTTCCTCTAATAAACATACTTGACAGTGTACAGTCAAACACAATATTCAGTCAATGATACTACTGATTTGTCAGTATAACCTTAGTACTTTAAAGTGCTTTAAAGGGGCGGGGCATGTCTGTATTTTCGCCAACAGATAGAACCCACACAGCCCCTGTACAACTCCAGTCCAAACACCACCACATTAAAATGTTTGTTCTAGTACAAACCAGTTCCATTAAACCTAACTGGAGCTGATGGAGAGTCTTAAGGCTCCACAGAGTCAGGCGCACTGTGGCGTAACTGTGAACGGCACCGACACCGCGTGCACCCAGTTCTGTTTAAGTCAAAGGGGCTGGGTGTAGTCCACAGCTTGGCTCTGCGTCCAGCTCCAACCAATGACAGTAGAATTCCGTAAGTCAGTTGTCTGTCAAAGCTCTAATATAAACACCAGTTGTCCGGAAATGTCATTTGAAAATGACAAATGAGCCGTACCATGGTACATGGTTGTACCGAACCGTGAGGGGCATACCGAACGGCACAACATGTACCGTTGCACCCCTAACAGTGAGTATCAGTATATCAGTAGTGTAAGGACTGCATGGGTGGGTGTATAAGTGTGCTGGTGTGAGAGACAAAGAACCAGACCAGAAACCAGATCAGACCAAACAGAGCAGAACTAGTAGAACAGAGTAGGGCCGGACAGAGCAGACCAGAGCAGAGAGACTGAACAGCAAGGTCGCGCTGCTTAAATAGATGAGCCGCACCTGACACAGGTGGCACTGATCAGCATTATTCCACCTGCAAGACATTAAACTGGAGACAGAGGGCGCTTCTCAATATCAAGAACTGACTCACTGAGTTCACAAGTCTGAACTCAGTGAATAAGGTCTTGATACAAGTGATCCTAGAGAACGGACTTCCTAAGAACACAAGTCTTCTCTGTAATTGGAACAGTTGGTGTGTGTGTACTTTCCCCCTTCGGCTCACTAACGTATTTCCACAATATGTCACTCGATTTGATTCCAGTACATTTGTACTATACATGCCAGTTATATTTTTATACATTTGTTTATTCTTCAAAACTGGATAAACAAATTTAGTTTAATCCCATATCATGATAATAAAGATGTATTTTCTCGCTCTTCTGCTTCTGGCATGTTTTCTAACATTGTATCATATTATCGTGTGACAGTCATCTACTCAAAAAAACATTTCTGAATTAAGTTGTCACAGAAACCGCCGTTGGCTTCGAGAGTAGCTGAAAATTCTGAGAGATGAGACAGAGTCGCTGGATTCTGGAACCAAAGGGTTTTACTTGCAGCAAGTAGTCAAGTACATACAGCAAGATACCACAACAGTTGACTAACATCAGGGAGTATAAGTTCTTATAGGGAAAAAGTATGTTACACCCATCTGGTTGTTGCGTCTCTAAACATTGTGATGTATGTCACTGGTGACAAAATTCACTCTCCACTTCACTGACATGGGCAATCTCCATATGTTGGAAGGTATCACTTCAGATATCTCCAGGGACAGTTCACAGTGATGGCGCCTCCAGGCCGGGAAGGAGTCGCAGATAAATCCAAGTAGAGAAGACACTGTGAGTGTTAATCTTCAGGGGAGATGTCACCGTGACATGGTCTCTGGATATACAGAGAATAGTCTAACATTGTATTTTTCCAACTGTAGCACAAATTGCATCTTGGGATATTTGCCAGACAAGTCCACACAAGTAACAGACCAGTGAATCCTTGGTTTTAGTTAGGAGACAAGAACAACATTTGTGTATTCCATCTGATCTTGGTTTGTGTGTTCTTGGAACAGCACTGATGATGATTCACGAGATCAGAAGAACAGACAAGAACCCGTATTGAGAAATGCGTATAAATGTGTAACACCTGGTGCCTGAATGGTGCGGGGTCGTCAGACTGAACAGATTGTAAAGAGATACAATAAAGATGATGTCACCTCTGCAACTTTCAGGTATGTAGTCTTTTTATTTACATATTTTCACAGTCTGATACTTCTGTATTTTTCCAACAAACTGCAACTTCCTTGACATTTTCTAAGTTGTCTTTTATCTGTATGTGATGTGTAATGTGTATCACTTATTGCCCTGTTACACACACTGTGTCAGTCCAACATCTAAAATAGAAGCCTTATGTAATAACTGTTGAAACCAGTGATAAAAGGTATGCTAAGGACACCAAGCAAAAACCCATCATCACATACACACACAAAGATATCCATGAAAACTTGCCCACCACGGCAGCCTTCCTGCCAATGGATTAAACTGAGTAGACAGTGAGTCAGACTTTAATTACTATGTGTGTGAATGTGTGAGCACTAAACAGACACACCTGTCATCAGTCATGTGCTCACTGGCCAATTATCCCCCGACAAACGCCATGAGAGCGCAGTGTCTGGGATCATTTCACATGTACATTCATCAGCCTGAGAATGTTGCTGTCATTTATTTCCATTTACTGCATCTTGAGCCTGAATGTGACCTGTTCAAAAGCTGGCAGGACACCAAGTGTTAACACTGAGCAGCTGATCCAACAAACCTCCGGATGTCACAAAACAAACACATGAATGTCATACACCCACCAGGGTTTGCATCCAACCTAATATCTTATCAGTTCTTTCCACTGTCATAAGTTTTTGCTTTTAGAGTTTTTACATTTGCTGCTTTTACACCCCATGTTGTCACTGCCCCAGTATTTCAGCCTCCTGAAATGTTTTAAAACACTGCTTTTCTTGAGCCTGTGTTGTAATGAGGGTGGATAAAGACATTCAAATTTTGAGAGGATCACACAGACAAATGTATTCACTGCCTGATTCGTCCAGTCTGAGTCTGTCACTATGTATCTATCTCTGATTTGTTGAGTATGAAGATAATTTTGTGTCTGAAACCTTCATTTTTGTTCATGTTTCCAACTCCTCGGTACGGACAGTATCTATTGTTTGTCCTAAAAGTCACCAGAAGTTATTAAATGACATTATCACTTAATTTGCATAATTGGAAACGTGCATGTAATTGTGAACGATGTAGGAGAGAGGAATAACATTGTGGGAGAAACAAAATGAGTATAAAGACACCCTAAATCTGTTTAGAACTACAAAGGAACTATACTCTATCAATTCTTGTTTTTTTTAAATGTCCCAATTCCAACCCTCCTCCTTTATCTGGGCTTGGAGACCAGCTAAAGTGACTCAAAAGAGACACTCTGGAGGAGTTACTTATTTATTTGTTTAGTTTTTAGCTTCATTTTCTTCAGTTTGGTTTGGTTTTTAAGATTACTGTTCACTTAGTAGACTACAAGTCACAGTAAAACTTGAACATTTTTAACCATAACATTTTTAATTTTCAGTCTACATTAACAATCTAAATGGACCAAAAAGAGACAATAGAGAAAACTGTCAATGAGACTGATTTATATTCAGCGCAGTGACTTGTTCTGATTTTTAAATGGCATGCTTTCATGTCAGAGTCTCCACAAGTCTCCGATAACACCAGAAAAAGGTGATAGATTTGTCACTCATCGCTTTTTTGATAAAGAGTCTCTAGAGGGGTCTGAAAAGTCACTAAATATCCCAACAAAGTGGCTAAGTTGGAAACACTGACTTTTACAGATACAGACAGACCGCATGTTTTTGTGACTGTGACAGAGAAAATAATTTTGTCATTTAGAGGAAAAATGTGTGTGTTTTTGAGTTACTTTTGAAAAGTTGCTAAAAGTTTCCAAACAAATTTTAAAAGTAGCTAAATTTGTTGTTAGGTGCTTTATAAAAATGTTGCTAAGGTAGCCTGAAAAGTTGTTAAATCTAGCAACAAAAATGTTAAGTTGGCATCAGTGGACACATTAAAATACTAGCTGTGAATTCAAGTTGGATTTACAGGTGATGCTCTCCGTGTTGCCTCTGTTAACAGCTGTCATGCAGGTAAATTCTACTTTTTATGATCATACTACTGACCACGTTCACAGTAGGTGCGCCATTATTTACATTTCTGGCAATGTTGTCAGGTCCATGATGATGTGGCATGTGTTTGAAGTACATTAAATATTCATAGATTATTCCTGAAACTGCGCCAAAATGTTAGTGTTGTCAAATGTTTTTATTTTAAAAAAGACAATTTTAAAATAAAATGCACTAGTGAAGACGTAGTTTACACTTCTGGTAGGACGTGTTCTAGCTTGGAAACACTGGGATCATACATTTGTGCAATGAGAGAAAGAACACATGACAACAACACATAACGACTGATGTGGGATAGACTACCTTGAAAGGTGCTAAAATCACAACATTCACTTTAGTGTCCAACTGATCTGCTCCTTGAAATGGACTTTCCTGTCTCTGCTGTGGTCATTTCCACTCTCCATTTAACTCTTTTCTTTTGACAAGTGTGGAATCCTGCCCCACCTCAATAGGTGTTTGAAGACATTATGCTGAAAACATTTTCAACCGTTAACAGAAACACAAATAAGGAAGGGCACTGTGCATATACAGAAAAAATTCAGGACACAATCCTTCAGAAAAGATGATTACTATTAGTACAACTAGTCTATAACCTATACTCACATATAGACAGAAGAAAAGGACTTCCAAATAAAAACAGAACTACACAACATGATGTTTGTTTTCTATTTCTCAGGCAAAAAATAACTCTGCTTTGTTTTTGCCTTTACAACCTAAATTGTGTGTATGAACCATGACTATGAAGCCTCAGGTCGAGAATTCACTTTAACAGGATTTTATGTTAATTTTCGGAATATTTTTTTTTTTAGATTGTTAACATACTTTGGATGTAACTGAAATATGAATTCCAGTTGTTCTTTAATTGATTTGTGTTTTGTGTTATATAAGTCAGTCATAATGTGTGCGGGTTTTCATTCATTCAGATTATTTTTCAAGTGTGGCTTCAAAGGCAGCCGGTTATTATTATTATTATTATTATTATTATTATTATTATTATTATTATTATTATTAGTTTTTGCATCTCAATATGATAATGACTTCTTGTATATGGCAGTATCATGGTTTAAGGCTTAGACACACAACAACATCAGACTAATACAAATACTAAAAACTGAAATTATGCAAAAATATCTCACTAAGAACATGTATATGCACCCTGTCATTTATCCACATATTAGAACTTTTAGTTTGCAGCAATGGTTTTTGTCTCTTTGCATCTTAAGTTATTTCTTTTTAAAGCGAGAGTAAACAGTCAGAATATTCTGAGATGTAGTGACTTCCAATGTAGTTGCAACAGTTGAGTAAATGAATGAATGAATGAATGAATGAATAAGTAAAATTAAAGGAAAATAGGAAAAGTCTCTTGTTTCAGCTGTGTCTGCGTGCATGAAGCCAGATCTATGCAGATATAATTTTCCCAGCTTAGTTTTGAAAAACTGAACTGGTGTGAGTCCTTACCTCAACAGATTTCACATCTTTGGGATCTCAAAATGCTGAATAACTGCTCGCCCAGCTTTTGTTGAGGAATAGGTATAAATCCCAGTAGGTCCAACATCTGCTGAAAAGCAAGAAATGAGGAGATTTAGATAATAGACAGTACTTGTGAGAAATAATGAAAGAGACAGTAATAGGTTTTCTACAAGGTTTTATAATTTAAGGCTGTAGTGGAACATTCTTTTATGGCCTTCGTACTTGTATGGAGTTCCAAAGATGGCTCAAAGAATGTAACACAACACCATAAAACAGTTTCCTTTAACGAGAAAAGTTGTTTTATTGAACTAAATCCAACCAAAATGTGAATCATACAAAAAACAAACAATACCACACATACGTAGGCCACGGTCAGCAGGTCCTCAGTCAATCAGGGGAAGACAGAGTACACCTGCTGAGGTGGTCCTTTCATAATGGTAAGCCACACCCAGATGGCCCAGGGTCCTGACCTCCAGGGACAGTGGCAACTGGAGGGAGACAAGAGAGACATTAGTGAGGCCATCACAATGGTATATTAATTTCTGAAAATTATTCAACAAAAGTATGTGAATAAATGTTTGCACAGAGTCTTAGAGCTGGAATACATTGTTCTCGGCCTCCTGTGCTGATTAACTGGCATCTTTCATGCAGTCCCCATCATTATCTACAAACAGTAGAATGAAACCAACAAATTGTATTTGGGAACAAAACATTGAAATTATTTCATTGTCTTGACCGCCAGCCTTTCAAACCTGGGGGCTAAGCTATCCAGATCCAGCTGTGGCCAGACTGTTGCTTTCACTGTATTTGTCCATCTGTAGTTCTTTTAAATACATTTTATGCCACATAAATTATTGTACAGCTTAATTTTTCCTTGTCATTCCTCCACCATTGTGTGGCCCTCACACCAGTGCCAGACCTCTCCTCAACTCTTTCTCAGAGCTCACATCAAAGGGGAGGCTGCAGTGCTAATTACTCCCACAAGTGGAGCCCCGCTGTCGAGTACAAAGCACGAAGCACAGAGTTTCACTGCTCTTTTCATCTAAGACTTGGAAAGGCTGCTCGGTCCTTCTACTCATTTGACCTCCTCCCTGAGCTCCTCCTTGACATCTCAGCATGCTCACCTCTGCAGGAGCTCTATCGCTGGCTGCACACAGCATCCTCCACAACTCACCTCCACACTGTTTACCAAGTTTTTCTGGAGACTTTTCCTGCAGCTTCTTAAAGTCTTTCTGGCAATGTTCAGTATCTCATAAACAACTTGTTGCAGAAATTTTTCTGTTTTATTTTTCAGTACACAAATCCAACAGCCCACAGTTTGTCTCCCATTTCTGACATATGGTAAACAGTATATGTGTGTGTGTGTGTGTGTGTGTGTGTGTGTGTGTGTGTGCGTGTGTGTGTGTGTGTGTGCGTGTGTGTGTGGGTGTGTGTTCATGTCTGTGTGTGTCATCATATTGTGACAGTCTTTTCAATCTATGATGCCTATGGTGTTTGGAGACTGCCTCTTTCAAGCCTCAAGATGTTTGATATGGCTGTTGCCATGTTGTTTTTTGGAGACAAATGCCCAAAGGCACCAACAGCATCAACTAACAATGTAATATTAAATACCATAGAGGAAGGATGTCAAACTCATTTTAATTTAGGGGCCGGACCAGTAAAATAATAGCAAAAGAGCCTGTAAATAATGTAAACTCCCAAATTTTGTCTTTGTTGTAGTGCAAATAAATAACATTAAATTATGAAAATATTTACATTTACAAACTATCCAAACAAAAAAGATGTGAATAACCCAAAAAAAAGGAAATTTCTTGAGAAAAATAAGTGCAATTTTAGCATTATGCCTCAACTTATCATTTATACATTATGCATTATGGATTGGATATACAAAGGCAAAAAATATTTAGTAATTGGCAGAATGTTGTTAAAATTGCACTTAATTTTCTTTAGACATTTCAGGTTGTTAATATTTGTTCAGGATATTCACATTTTTTGTTAATGTAAAAATTTTCATAACTAAATGGGTTTTTTGCACAAAAAAAGACAACATTTTGGAGTTGTCATTATTTATAGGCATAATGTAATATAATGTTTTTCACATTAAACCAAGAACAAAATTTGGAGTCATTATTTATAGGTTAATATGTTATTATTTTACTTGAGATCACATTGGTCTGTATGTCGAACCTGAACTAAAATGAGATCGACACCCTTGACAGTTAATATCTTCATTGTAATTTTTGCACTTTGTAAATTGATTCTGCGGGCCAGATTGGAACCTTTGGTGGACTGATTTTGGCCCGCAGGCCACATGTTTGACACCCCGCCATAGAGGAATTTCAGCAAGTTAATAAATGTTTACATTTAAACTTATTGTAGCCGACAGTAGATTGTCCCTCGTCAGCCCCTGTACCAGTTCTACCTCGGCGTGCTTCCGCATTCCTTTCATTTACATGGGGAGAAATGGCAGGGAGCAGGTTCTGGTAATGACCGATGTTTTTTCTAAGTTTACCCAGGTCATCCCCACTCAAGACCAGCGTGCTTCCACTGTGGCCAAAGTGCTTGTCAGAGATTGGTTCTACAAGTATGGCGTGCCTGCCCGACTACATTTTGACCAAGGACGTAACTTCGAGAGCACAATTATACAGCAGCTGTGCCACCTATATGGTGTCAGGAAGTCAAGAACGACACCTTATCACCCACAAGGCAATGGACAGTGTGAGCGTTTTAATAGGACCCTTCATGA
Organism: Apogon talboti; assembly: GCA_037367365.1. Classification (NCBI taxonomy): domain Eukaryota; kingdom Metazoa; phylum Chordata; class Actinopteri; order Kurtiformes; family Apogonidae; genus Apogon; species Apogon talboti. The sequence continues at coordinate 25,341,225 of JAPQRQ010000008.1, read as the reverse complement.
TCTCCTTAGGACCCTCTCGGCGGAACAAAAACAACGCTGGCCAGAGTATTTGCCACAGGTTTTATTTAGTTATAACACTACACCACACCAATCCACAGGCCACTCCCCCTTCCTCCTTATGTTTGGGCGAGAACCCCAACTGCCTGTGGATTTCCTGCTTGGCCGCATAGAGGAGCCGGTTGCTGGTGAGGTTTGCACCTGGATCCGAGAGCACCATCGACGCCTGCAGATAGCCCTGGAGAATGCAAAAGAACGGATGAGGCATGCAGCGGCTCAGAGGAAAGAGAGGGTGGACAGACATGCAGAGGAGGAGACGTTGCCTACCAGGCAAATGGTGTATCTTCGGGACGATTCCCATCGGGGATGGAATCAGATCCAGGATGCATGGGCCCCTGAGGTGTTCCTGGTGGTTAAGCCCCCACTAGCAGGGGGAGCTGTATACACTGTTGCTCCGCAGAGGCAGCCAGCTGAAGTATGGCAGGTACACCGCAGTATGTTAAAGCCAATACATGTCAATGTGTCTTCTCCCCCTGTGAGCAGGTCCACAGACAGGGCTCGTAGCCCCGACTCGGATGAAGATGGTCTTTGGGTGGTGAGCATGGCAGCAGCCAGACCAGCACCAGCCTTGGGCCAACCCCAGCCTCGCCCAGTGGCAGTACCAGCAGCAACACCAACATCAGGGACCTCCTCCGATAGTTGTTCTGCACCTCCACCACTGAAAGGGTCTACGCGGCAGACAGTCTGCCAGCATCCAAACCCACACCACTTGCCGACCGGGGCTAGGAGTAGGGTTGCAACTTCCCAAATGCAGGCATTAAGTAGCTCTCCCGCCCTTTTTTGCCCGTAGCACTAGTTTAAATTGTTGGGATGCCAATTTAAGAAACCCGGGGCAGGTTGTAGCTGACAGTAGATTGTCCCTCGTCAGCCCCTGTACCAGGTCTGCCTCGGCATTTACATGGGGTATATAGGTAGACATTGTACAGGTCAGCGGGTCTCTGCCTTCTCCATTCTGCTGCCGGATATTTGTGCCCGTTTGGTTCCGTATTGACAGCGTGAGTTGCCGTTGTGGTCCCGCTGGTAAGAACGTCTGTGTGCCCCGCCATGTTTCCTTGCTTAGAAGCCGGGCCATTGCTGTTCTTATTTGGGTCTTGGTTTATTTCATACTATCTGTTTTTACCCCGTGTTTTTATTCTTTTGGTTGAATTACGTTCCAGTAGTATTTCCGGTGCTTTATTTTGTTAATACTCCGTTCGTGTTTAGACCCCTGTCTCTTTTATATAATTTTTAACTGTGTGTTTCTTTTCACAACAGGGTCTGGTCTGAGCGTGGTTGCCCGAGCCGGTGGAGGGTTGGTGTTAGAGTTCTCACTGCCGCCCCATCACTCTTTGTGTGTGTGGTATTTTTGCACTTCCTCACTCATTTGCATGCTTTTGTTATCTCCCTAGTTTATTGAGTTTCGTGTGTGTGTGTGTGTCTGTTACACGGAGCGTGTAGTGGGTACTCTGCCCCATCTAATGGTGCCTTTCACCGTATGCACCCGCGGCCAGCCAGTCCCTAGTATTTTACTTTGCTGGAACCGTTTATCGTGTCTTGTCCCTTTGCTCTTTTGTTTGTTTGTTTGTTTTATTTTAGTCTTCCAGTAAGGATTGTTTTATCTACTAGTGGACTTTTTGATTGTCTATTTTGGAACAACATAAATAAATACATTTTTTTTAAATGGTTATATTGTCTCAGGCTCTCTTGGATCACCACAAGCACTCTAAAAGACAATCAAGTATCAAGTTATTCTTAAAGATATGACATGATAGTGATATTTATGCTGCCAACAACCAATTTAAGTAAAACAATTGATGTCACCATTAAAATACAGTTAGTTGAACAATTCCCTTTTTTTTGTAGATTCAAAATACAACAAGTGTAAGGTGGAAATCCACTGTACGGTTGTCCCCAGTCCCTCCAGTATTTAACCATGCTATACGGGTGGTCAACAGTGCATTACAAGCTGATGGTGTATGTGACATTTGATGATTTCCTGTGATTAAAGTGCTGCGTCATGGCCCACTGAGGAGGTTTCAGAGCTGCATCTGTAGGCTGGAGGTTTGAGCACAGTGTTGGGCTGTATCTGGCATTTCAGCCTGACACCTGAAGGTTGCTGGACTGCAACAGTGGAACTTGGCCCTCTGAGCCGAAGAGAGCAGCACATATCACACAGAGGTTTATTAAAGCCTGCGGACAGACCACCGACGCACACACACACACACACACACACACACACACACACACACACACACACACACACACACACACACACACACACAC
>JAPQRQ010000008.1:25286661-25302801 GCA_037367365.1 Apogon talboti | reverse complement strand
GCTAATGGTTCAATGCTAGCATGAACCATTAGCCACTTAGCGCTTACTTCTCCTGCCTCTCCTCTGTTTTGATTGGTTGCTTATTTGGACTAATTACAACAGTTTCTGCCCTCAGAACATCTTTCGATAAGAAAAGCTCCCATCTGTGCAGGTACCGATGGGGAGGGGGGGGGGACTTATTTGGTATATCATTTGTAGTAATATTAATTGAGCATTGCTTTCCATTTTAAGAGTTAATAGTAATAACTAGTTTTAATATAATTATATTGAAGGTAAATTTTTTCCCGATTTTGTGGTGCCCCCTAGAGGCCACTTAGCATTTGCCCATATTGCTTAATGAGCCAGCCGGCTCTGAATGAACATAAAAGTGTCCCAACTTTTCCTCCCAAATATATTGAATTTACCAACAAATTTTAAAAAGCATTACTTTAGTATCATCTCTTTTGGTATATGTGCTCCATATCTTAGTATTGTTATAAAAAAATCTGAATCCCAGATCATTTATATGGTAAAGAAAACAAAGATTTGAAGGGGGTGTCCTTACTTTTTCACGTGACTATGTGAGGCCAGTTTGTGAAAGCTCATGGTTTTATTTGATAAATAATCAAGCTCATTGAATTGCACTGCATATTCTTTTACCAGAATGAATGTGTTGAATCAGAATGTGCTTAATCGCTCTGTATCATGATTTGGGTGTGAATTGTATTGTATCTCATTGTGAGATGCCACACATATCTTTAATATATGAGATTGGAGATGCTGTATCGAGATGCGTATCATATAGGCCTTACAACTAAGCTTCCCAACCCTACAAAGCACAATTAATGTTGTAGGCATCACCAGTATCAGCACCATTTGTTAATCTTACCAATCATGTCAAGATGTGAAGCACCATTAGATTAAACAATAGTGGTTCTTATTCTCAGGTTAGATGCCCTAACATCATAGAGGAAGAATGGCCTGTACCAATGACAGCACCAGGCAAATCTTAAATACCGGAAAATGTTTGAATTATGATGAAATATTACATTTGTGCTAGGTATAGGTCAACAGACAATAGAATTTTAGATGCTGATAACAGTAGTCTGGAAAAATAGCTGGTTGATTGTCCTCTATTATCCTTGCCCTACTCTGGGGGTAGTAGTAGTAGTAACTCATCAACAAATGAGGAGCATCAGACTAACTGTATAATCAACAATATCTTATCAAAATCAGAATACTTTATTAATCACATGGGAAATTATTGTGTATTACAGTTGCTCAGTGCTTTTTATAATAAAAAGTATCAGGAAAGAAATTATCAATACTACAAAATATTTGCATACACACACACACACACACACACATTAAAAACGCTCTCTTAGAACACAATTAGAACAGCAATTTCTTAAATATGTACTAGACAAATATTATCCATATAAGTAAAAGAATATAAATAAATAAGTGTGCAGAAATATTGTGTGTAATAATAATTGTATGGTCATAAGGTGGAATTAAACAGTCTGATGGTCACAGGCAGGAATGATTTCCTGTGGAGTGACTTCCTTAGAGTGGATTTGTATCTTTTTAGCTATTACTTTCTCCAGTAGAAAAGTCTAATGCTCGCTATTGACCACTATCAGAATCACAATATGTTGAAAAAATGTCCTCTCAGCACTGATGTGTCCGTTAAATCAATGACTCTATAGTTCTAGCTTCATTTACCTGTTTTTATACAGGTGAACGGTAGCCATCATGATGATTATGTAAAACATCTGCAGTTACATCAAATAACTGCATGTCAGTGGTTATATAATATACTGTACATGTGACAAGCTTACAAAGAGAAACTTGTAGAATTAACTTTCCTTTTACTTTTCTCTGTATCATTTGTGCAGTTGTATCCCCAACGGGTTCCCGTCCACCAAGCCGCAACCGTAACAATGAGATGCCCGGTGACGAGGAGCTGGGTTTTGAAGCTGCTGTTGCTGCTCTCGGTACATCAGTTATTCTATTTACAGGAAGTTATTTGCAAGGATGAGCATGTCACCAGAGTTACTGTACAGGACATGGTCTCTTTTATCCCATTCCTTTTGTATTTCCACACTGTTACCTGTCTGCTTGGTTCAATTTCTGTCTGCCTGCCTTATTACTAAACTTCATTTTTTGCATTATTATTTTTGACTTTTTATCACATTTTGTCACTGTTTTCTTCTTTCATCCTTTCTCCTCGTCTTTAACCCTTGATGATCTGTGTGCAGGTATGAAGACCACAGTGAGCGAGGCAGAGCATCCTCTGCTGTGCGAGGGAACAAGAAGGGTCAAAGGTGATCTAGCTCTGGCTCTCATGATCACATATAAAGACGACCAGAGCAAGCTCAAGAAGGTAATTCCAACTGAGCCTTCAACACTTTTTATCCACCCTTTACTTTTGTTTGTTTATTTTTTGTTTATTTGTTAGGACTGCATTACTCGTACTCATTGTCATCCACTTATCTGGGTCCAGGTCACATTGGCAGCAGCCTCAGCTATAGGTATGCTTTAGTGCAGGGGTGTCAAACTCATTTTAGTTCAGGTTCCACATTCAGCCCAATATGATTTCAAGTGGGTTAGACCAATAAAATAATAAAAGTAAAAAAAAAAGTTAAATTACGTTATGAAAATGTTTATATCTACAAAGTATTCTTTAAAAAAAAAAAAAAAAGAATAACACTAACAACCACGAATAACCTCACATTTCTTAAAGCTATATCTACCGATCTGGCTTGTCGCACAGCACTTAGTAAAAATTTGAACATGAAGAACCCGTGTCCTATGATTAGGTAAACTGAAAGTACCTGTCAGCAGAAACTCCGCGACCATCTCTTCGATTTTCAGCTCCAGATACGTGTCTTGCCTCTTGCCGCATTGAAAATTCTCTTTTGTGCAGCTTTTTCTGACACAGTGTTTTTGTGCATCTTATTCTCTGTGTGAGCAGCTGGGGGTGGAAGTGGTGGCTCACCTTGGTCGGTCTTTGAAAGTTCTTCGCCATTCCTTAATATCTTTCAAAGCCCGCTCTGCCGCAGAGGTGCGCGACTCGCAAGTGGTGACAGTGGTAGGAAACTGACGCGGGACGGGGCAACGGATGACAGACAGGAAGCTCGGCCAATCATTTTATTCGGACCAAATAAAATGATTGGTCAGGCTTTTATCAGAAATATATGAGAATTAAACATTTTTGAGTTTCAAAACCTGGTGGATATCTTTTATATTTTAGTTTGCCACACACTTATTAGGAGCATTTTAAGATTACAAAAGAAATGTGTAAAAATGCCAGATCGTACAGTATAGCTTTAATAAAATAAAGTGCAATTTTTACAATATTATGCCTCAGCTTATCATTTACACATGCAACTCACAGATCACAGTGAATCTACAGAGGCATAAAACATTTAGTAACAGGCAGAATATTGAAGTTGGATTTATTTCTCTTGAGACATTTCATGTTCTTCATAATTGTTCAGGTTATTCAAATTTTTTGTAAAAGCATAGTTTGTAAATTTTCCTGTTATTTACATTTTTTATATTAAAATAAAAAGAAAAAATTGGAGTTGTCATTATTTATTACTCATTTGAGATCTTATTGGTCTGTATGTGGCCCCTGAACTAAAGTGATTTTGACATCCTTGATTGTTACTATCTTCAGTGTAACTTTTGCATTTCACAAATTCATCCCACAGGTTAGATTGGACCCTTTGGCGGGCCAGTTTGTGCCCAGGGGCCGTATGTTTGACACCCCTGCTTTAGTGTCTACCTCTGGAACAACTCTGTGTTGCAGTTCAGAGTTTTTTGTTTCTACACTGTGTTAATCCTGCTGTTTCTCTTTGTGGTCCTGTCCTTGACTCTCAGATTCTGGATAAGCTGTTGGACAGGGAAAGTCAGACCCACAAGCCCCAGACTCTGAGCTCCTTCTACTCCAGCAAACCAGCAGCAGGCAGCCAGCGCAGCCCATCCAAGCACACCACAGCTGGCCACGGAGGGGTGGGCGGGCCCACTGGGGGACTCTCCAAACATGGGCCATCCTCTTCCTCCTCCTCTGCAGGCCCTGTAGCGGCCTCGTCCAACAGCTCATCCTCTGCTGTGGCTCTGGCTGGTGATGAGGTGGCTCATCAGGCTGAGCTGAACCCGGTGCAGAACAGTATAACAGGAGAGGGCACCGCTGAGTCCAGAGAGCATGGTAGGAAACACACCTCATACACTGCAGCTTCTCCATGTCTACACAGCATTTTCACAGCTTTACCCCCTAAAGACTCTTACTTAAAATATGTTTCACCTAGCTGTACCAATTGGTCATGCAGTTTCCATACATGGCATCTATGGGTGCCATCATCATAAAACTAATAGGAAGTCTGCAGTTTTAATGTTGAGTCCCTGAAGACAATTTGTATTTATTTATTATTAACTTTTATTTTTACAAAGGAGTCCTGGCCAAGATAGGCATCAGCAAATACAACACACAGTTACAAGATAAAACAGTTAAAACACGAAAAACACACGTTTAACAATGAATAGTTAGTAATTATAACGTTTACGAGCAGATTAATAAAAAGAAGAGCAAGTTATAGAGTCGGCCTTAAGAACTCTCAGTTTGGATTTAATAGCGCTGATTGAAATGAACTCAGTTTCCAGTCTTTGTGCAGCTGATTCCATCATACGGTATAGAGTAGACGAAAGCCCTTTTACCCAGTTCTGTACGGACAAATGGAACAGAATGCAACAAATGATCATTTGTACAGAGAGAATAAGTATTCTCTTCACAATTAATGTACAAATGTAGAAAGGCCAAGCGTTGCCTTATACTGTATATAAACATGTTCCAATGGCTGATCCCTCTGGTGGACGGAGCAGGATATCCTACCTAAGAGGAGAACTCACAATGGTTCTGACGACACTTTAAAATTAGTAATGAACCTCAGAGAAGCATGGTAAACAGAGTCAGCCATATGAAGACATTGAGCAGGAGCATTTGTGTACAAAGATCTCCATGATCCAACACAGATTAAAAAAAAAGTTGCACCTACAAGACACTGTTTTTGTATAAAAGAAAAATACAACTTGTTTCAAAAATAAAAACTTCTATGCATGTCATATTTGAATATTCAGATTCAGATTTGAAATTCAGATTTGGTCAGTATCATCTAAAGAACTTTATGACATATTCAGCATGGTGGAGCTGGCACTGAAATTTGATGTTTCACCATGAAACAGGAAGGTGTTGAAACTTGACTATACATGACAGTGATGCTTTTTGATGTGTGATGCTGAGTGGTCGCTTTAATAATTAATGTAAAGGGGTAAAGGGAATGCTCAAACATTATAAATTACAAGTAACAATACTTATACATGCTTTGGTGTGGGTTTTTAAAGCCCTCTTTGAATCCTGATGTTCCATTTTAAGTAAAAGAAAATTATGTTATGCAAATTCTTACTTTATTTTTCAGTTTTTCACCATTTAGCATTTAGCAAGTCCATCTGTCCATGTGTAGTGCCATTTGTCATTAGTCTTCCTTTTAGTTAGGGTCATTTTGTCCTATTACACATTGTTTGTTTTTACTGTATGAATACATGAGTTATTACTACAGTTTCCCAGTTCTGTATGCAGGCTTACCATTTTGCCTTATTTTTACACTCTAGGATTTTTAATTTCTCTTGAAAATTTATTCATAAAATATTGTGACAATTTCTTGAATAATGACTTAATTCTCATTATAAAACTTTTTTCTTTAAGAAATTATTTTATTCTCGTAACAAGACCCAGGACAGCACAAGTTTATGCTTTTTTGCATGAAAAAAATGTCTTGAGTGAAAACAAAATGACAACAATTTTTTCTGATTATATTAAAAAAATAAAGTGGGCAACTTCTGTTTTTAACCCTGAATGACCCACAAGTATTTTTGTCACAACTTCCAAATGATTTATTACCATTTATTATAATATTATCCTCTTTTCAGTGAAAATCATGTATTTTCCTGTATTTAATTCACTGATCCTGCAGATGTTCATTAAAGCTCAGAGTAAATTCAAAGGTTATTATATCAGAACAGAGAAAAGTGATGAAAAAGTGGCCTTTTCAGCAAAATCTGTCATAAACCATCCACTGTCACTGATCCAACTCCATGGGTTTTATTTGTGAATCAATGTTGTAGAAGATGACGATGTTTCCACGTTCACTACGGAGCCTCTGAACGTCCAAATGGGTCATATCCGATGACCATGAAAAAAAATGACAAACTGCATTTTACACCAATTATTTACGTGTATTGATAGGATTATTGGATCAACAGGTATTAAACATTGTAGATCAGCAGATTGTTTTGGGTCGTTATGGGTTAAGTTATGGTTTAGTCTCATGACCTTATTCTAAACTTTTTACGAATTTCTTCTTATAATATTATACTTTATTCCTTTCTGTAATAGTTCATCATGTGTATGATAAACACATGCACTCTACATCTTTAACCTAAATGTGAATATGTCATATTTGTTGTGTCCAGTGTCCGAGGGACCGGCATCATCGAGTGAGCAGCAGAATGAGGCGGCTCCGTTCAAGCTGGAGGCCACGGTGCCCAGTCGGCTGGCGCTGGGAGCACGCTGTGGATACAGCCAGCGCTGCTGGGGTTCACCTGTACGCCAGAAGAAGAAGCACACTGGTAAACTCTGCTTTCACTGCTAAAAATTAGATTTTTCTTCTTCTTTTTTTCGTAATTTTGGCTCCTGAAACCTGACATTTGTGTGTACAGGTATGGCGAGTATTGACAGCAGTGCTCCAGAAACAACATCTGACAGCTCCCCGACCCTCAGCCGGAGGCCGCTCAGGGGCGGCTGGGCGGCAACATCGTGGGGGCGGGGTCAGGACAGTGACAGCATCAGCAGCTCGTCATCTGACTCCCTGGGTTCCTCCTCTTCGAGCGGCTCTCGGAGGGCAGGGGGCGGGGCCAGGGCCAAGAGCACTGACACCAGCAGGTAAAAACTCTGTACATGATATTAAAGTGAGACACCCTGTGAATTTAACTTTGTTAGCCTGTTAAATAGCTGTTTCTATAATCATCATAATTCTGATGTATTTCCCTCGATCAGGTACAAAGGGCGTCGCCCAGAATGCCACGCCCCCCATGTGCCCAACCAGCCATCAGAGGCAGCTGCTCATTTTTACTTTGAGCTGGCCAAGACGGTGCTGATTAAAGCTGGAGGGAACTCATCCACTTCCATTTTCACACAGCCCTCAGCCAGCGGGGGCCACCAAGGGCCCCACAGAAACCTGCACCTCTGTGCCTTTGAGATCGGCTTGTATGCTCTTGGCCTCCACAACTTTGTCTCACCCAACTGGCTGTCCAGGACCTATTCCTCTCATGTGTCCTGGATCACAGGTAAGGCCCCCCACCCCACCCCCCAATTGGGTTCCACGTCAGCAAATGGCTGGAGCTCAACTCAAAAAACATTTATTAAGAAAACAATGAGCACATAACAAAATACATCTCACATAATGCATTTGGAGACCTTGGGGGGAAAAATGGGAAGATTTTATTTTTGTCACTGTGTGGGATACATTTTATTTTACTTCAGTCAGTAAATGATGTAGTAGAAATACTGTATGTTGTATATTTACAAAACTGAATGCATTATTTTATTAATTACAAACTAATTACACACTGTTTGACTTGTACAACATTTGTAAAACATATTTTGTTTAACTGGTAACTTTTGATAACACTAGCTCCATACACAACACTGACATTTATAGATAACTGAGCACTCATCTTCATTAACTGGACTATATTAATGTGCAAAGACACAAACTTCAAATAAAATAGCATTAATGCAGGTTAAAGCTGAGTGATGTTACTTTCTATGATGGCTCACACTTAAAGGCATTTCATATCCTCCAAGACAAATTTTCTCAATTCATCTCTCCTTGGATGTAACTTAAGTGAACACAGTGAATCCACTGTCTTGTCACCCCTCCCAGGCCAGGCCATGGAGATCGGCAGTGCTGCCCTCAACATCCTGGTGGAGTGTTGGGACGGTCATCTGACCCCTCCAGAAGTAGCGTCTCTAGCTGACCGAGCATCGCGGGCCAGGGACCCCAACATGGTTCGCGCTGCAGCAGAGCTGGCACTGAGCTGCCTGCCTCACGCTCACGCACTGAATCCTAATGAGATCCAGAGAGCCCTGGTGCAGTGCAAAGAGCAGGTAATGTCACTGGATTCATATCTTTTTACAATCCTATGTTTATTCTTCCAATAAACTAGCATTTCATAACTGTCTTAACATAACCTGTGTCCCTATAGGACAACGTGATGTTGGAGAAGGCCTGCATGGCTGTAGAGGAGGCTGCAAAGGGTGGAGGAGTGTATCCTGAGGTTCTGTTTGAGGTGGCTCATCAGTGGTACTGGCTGTATGAGCAGTCAGTGGGTGGAGGCTCAGGCCAGCAGCGGGAGACATCTGGCCGCTGCGGGGCTAACGGGGGCTCAGGCAGGCGGCCTCCAGAGTCCAACTGTGGTGTGCTGGACAGCGGGGCTAACATGGAGGCTCCGGGCGTCGCTACCGTCACAGCCTCGGTGACTGCAGCAGCTGTGGTGCCGGTCATCTCTGTGGGCTCCACCATCTACCAGTCTCATGCCATGCCAGGCCAGGCCATGGCCCACCCCCACAGCCAGGGCCTCCACCCCTACACTACCATTCAGGCCCACTTGCCCACTGTGTGTACCCCACAGTACCTGGGACACCCACTGCAGCACGTCCCACGACCCACTGTCTTCCCAGTGACTGGAGCTGCATATCCACAGGTCAGAACTCACCCAGGCTTCATCCACAGCTGTGCTTTGGTACTTTTGATTTAATCTGATTTCATGTCAGTTTTATTGTTTTATAGTGTTTCTGCCTGTTAGATGATTTATATCGGTATATTGGTCTGCAAGTCGTGGCTATGCAAATATTTTTGCTGTTTTAAATTTGAAATAGTGTCTGTCCACACAGACATTTTAAAACTTTAAAAACTTCCCTGAAACACATATAGAACTGCAACTATTGACTATTTTTGTAATCAATTAATCTAACAATTTCCTTCAATGTGATTCAATTAAACACTTATTTTCAATAGATGAAAAAAATAATAAAGATGTGAAAAGTACATGTCAGAAAATGACAAACAACTTGTCCTTGATTCCAGAACCAGTTGAAACAACAACCACAAAAAGTATATATATAGGATATATAAAAATATCTATATAGAAATAACAGCAACAATGACAACAGTATAAAAGTATATATAAAAATAGATATATATCTATAGATATAAACAAAAAAGTCCAATGACATCTACAAACAATATGTGTACTGCAGTCTTAAACACATTTGGATCCAACTGACTAACAACTGAACATGGAACTAACATATGACTTTGTGATGATCCTGGTGTCATGTGTGTCATAATAAGCGTCCGTGTGAAACACAACAGCGGAACCAATGTTTAGCAGCGGCGAAATTAAGGAAATGAAGCTTCAGTCCAGGAACATTGTTATCAAATAATTTTTTAAATCAATTTGAGTCAATCAGCTCATCTTGACCATGACCAGGGGACCTTCACACCTGGACATAAGAACCATCCTAAAAATATCCAGTAGCAGTGTGCCCTCTGAATGTGACTGTAGTGAAAAGTGACATAATCAAATGCAGAATTCTGCAACAGTATAATCCAGTATTACACTGAATTAAAAGCTGCCATTGTACAGGCATGGTACATTTTTCCTGATCTTCATAGTCAAATGAAGCATGAACTGCTGAAGAAATAAGTCAAGAGGCTCTTGTGTTTTCAACTCATTTTCCTTAGTTTTTACCCCTCAGCCGACTTGGGGCCAAAGGGGGTATTGCAATCGTTTTGTCATCTGTCCATTTGTCTGTCTGTTCACTCTGGCCGAGGGGTATTAGTGTGCAGCACGTTATTTTATTATATGGAGATCCAGTCACAACTTCTGTTTGATAAAGTCTCATCCTTCCCTGTAACAACACACGGTCATCCTAAAGAATGTACATCTGAATGACAGTCTGTTTTTGCCATGTTAGTGCAGGTCCCTCATGCTATTGCTATTGTTTTTGTGTGTCTTTCCTCAGGGAATGCACCCAGCCTTCATCGGTGCTCAGTACCCATTCTCTGTGGCCACAGGGCCCCCTCCCCCCATGGCAGCCACAGCCGTCACTTTCCCTGGCGTCCCCGTCCCGTCCATGACTCAGATCGCCGTCCACCCCTACCACACAGAGACAGGCCTACCCCTCAGCACCACTGTGGCAGGTCAGGACATAATGGGCTCTCTTCTGTCTGTGTGTCTGGTACCAGTCATGGTTTTTGCATTTTTTTGTGTTTTAAATGGAAAATGCATACTGGTGAATATCCAAGTGATAGTAACACTAGATATAAATGTGCCAGAAGACTACAACACATTAATTAACAAAGTACAAACAGAAAAGGATGATAATTGTTTATGGTTTTAAAGTCATTACATACCTCATTTGCTGTGAGCCATTGTTTGACATGGGCAAGATGGACACCCCCTTGATGCAAGTGATAATGTATTTCAGTTCTTTTTCTGACAGGACTGTCTGTCCCCCTCTAGTGGTGGACCTGTGTCATTACCACTGTCAACCGTCTTGAAAGTGTAACTTTACCCTTATTCTGAGTCTTTACTCCACATCTTGATTTGAAAAGTGCTTAAAAATCAGACACTGACAGGAGGTGAGCAGCGGTTGAATGTCCAGGACACTCACAGAAACCTCCACAGTCCCACTGAAGGACAGGAGATCTGATCTAGGATTAGGCTGGTGTTTGATATGAAGCTGTAGCAGCTGCAGAATACTGGGTAGCACTGATGCACCTCTTACCTGTTTTAGCAACTGCCACTAAATACAAATTAATGAGCAGAAGAGATCTGGCACAGTTCTGTCAGAATGGATAATAGGTCTGGTAATTCAAGGCTACAGCAGGACCTGGATCAGTTTGACCGTGGGTTTTTGCAGTATTTACATGTTGTCTATGTTTTCAGCTTCACCACTTCTTGTTTCAAGTCTGGTAAATTATGATAATGATGCAGTTTCAGCTTTTTTGGGACTTAAAGTCACCATGTCTCCACTCACATCACCAAAAAAACACACAGACTTTGTTTTAAACAGACACAATGTGCACCGTCTGCATCCTCCCCTTAGACTTGGTGATCATAGAAGACATTTTTTTAGCCCATAAAGACCCAAATATCCACCACTGACAAAAAGCATTTACCAATCTAAAATATTTAATAACTGATACAGTAATCCTAGCAATACATGTAAATAATTGGTGTAAAATGCAGTTTGTCATCTTTTCATGGTCATCACACATGACTCATTTGGACGTTCAGAGGCTCCGTAGTGAACGTGGAAACACCGTCATCTTCTACAACATTGATTCACCAGTAAAATCCATAGAGTTTGATAAATGCAGTGTGGTTGGAGACACTTAGTTTATATTCAGTTAATGATATATAGTCACTTCTTCAGTTTTCTTTGTTTTGATGTAATAACCTTTGAATTTACTCTGACCTTTAATGAAGATCTACATGATCAATGAATTAAATGTAGGAAAATACATGATTTTCAATGAAGAATTCAAAATACAGAGGATAATTATAATAAATGGTGATAAATCAGTTAAGAAAGATTAGGTTTAGAGGAAAAAAATCATTTGAACTTGACACAGAAGTAGGTCTGGGTCTTTCAGGGTTAAAAGAGGTGGACTCGTTGAGTAGAAACTACAGGGCAGAGCATATACAGTATGTCTTAAGATTTTCTTAGGGAACAAACATGTAGTTTGACAAATGACAGTTGTTGGAGGCACTTGTTATATTTTACTGAAATGTCACCTTTTTTCATCAGTTTTCTGTTTTATTATAATAACATGTGAATTTACTCTGAGCTTTAATGAACATCTACATGATCACTGAATTCAATACAAGACAGCACATGATTTTCACTGAAAAACTCAAAATTAAGAGGATAAGTTATAATAATTAGTAATAAATCATTTGGCAAAGACAAAAAATAATTTGGAAGTTGTGACAAAAATAGCCATGGTCTTAGCTGTGGTTAAAATACCTGACTGTATATGAGCATGACAAGGTTTAAGTATCAGTGTCATGAATTTATTTTAAAAATGTGGGACAAACTCATGCAGGCATTTAACATAAAGAAGCATATTTAAATGTTTGTGTTGATAACATCTAAGGTCATATCATAATGTGTATGTATTGTACATGACCAAATAATGAAGATGCACTCCATATGCAAACATCAGTGAGCCTAAAACATCACCGCAGCAATAAGTGTCAGAAATGGCGGAATTTGGCTAAAATGTGATAAAGGAATTTTTCAGCATTTGACATGGTTTTTCTTGACTTTGTATGTATGTTTGTGATATTTCTAGTAGGCAGCGTCCACTCAGGCCCCACCATCCAGGCCATGCAGGGAGCCTCTCTGCCCCCCCTGTCCTCGCAGCCCGCCCCATTGGTCAGTACCCCATTTCCAGCAGAAGACGAGCAGCACAGCCAGCCAATCAGCCAACAGGGCCTGCACTACCTGCATTCTGCCTACAGAGTTGGTAAGACACTCCCACAGAGCTTGGTCCTGGCCTCATTTGTCACGTGGGTTGGTGGAGAGGGACAGAGTGGAAAGGGGCGGGGACTAAATGCTGGAGACACACTCAGGGGTGGCGATGAGGTCAAAGTTGTGTAGACGAGGATGGTGTGGGGAAATGCACTGAAGGTACAGAAGGGGGCGGTGCAGCAGGGGGCGACACCCCTGCATTAAGGCCTTTCCAGACTCCACTTATGATGTTTAGCCAATCATCCATCTTCCTCCTCTAGCTAATCTGGACAGGGCAGTCAAACTGGCACTGTTTACAAGTCAAAAGTTCAAGCTGTTACACAAATATGCAAAGAGCACTAAGTGGTAATCACAAACCATCCTAACGAAGGTGTGACAGGAATACAACACGATGATGAAGAACAGGTGACTTGGAGTAACATTAAATTTCCATCACACCAGCCTACACTGCCAGCCCTCCACCTGTCCTCTTACTGTTCTGTGTAACATACCGTCTTCTTGTGTGTGTGTGTGTGCGTGTGTGTGTGTGTGTGTGTGTGTTTTTGTGTGTGTGAAGGCATGCTGGCGCTGGAGATGCTGGGAAGAAGGGCTCACAACGACCATCCAAACAACTTTTCCAGGAGCCCACCATACACCGAGGACGTCAAGTGGCTGCTGGGACTGGCTGCACGGCTAGGTGAGCTCCAGAAGGCAGTGACGCTTTTATGGGAAAACTACATGGTTCATTGTCAAGAAATCTGGTAGAAGTTCACAGTAGCACAGCTCTAAACGCATCTGTCTCTTTGAGGTAACTGTGGCAGAAAAAGACCAAAGAACAAATACCACACAACAAATGGAGTGACCATGATCACAAATCACAAAAATCAGTGTTGTGTGAATATGTGTGCACTGCCGTCAACCTCTTGTGATAATATGCCATCAAGCAATTTCACCGTCATTTAACAGTGCAAAACTACAAAGTACTGAAACTGGCCTATATCAACCAAAATATTTTTCCACTAAATTTTCTGAAGTCAAGAAGGATTCGGAAACATTTTTTCCTCATGAAATTTGGTGCAAAATTTGGATCCTACTGTGGTTACACCCTTTGTCACAATCTCCCACTCCATATTATCATGTTATATACTATGTGCTATATGTATAATATGTGCTGTTGTGGCTCGTTATGTAACTATATTATTTGTTTCTTTGCTTTGTTTTTACTGTTTTATCAGCCCGTTCTGCTGCCTCTTGGCCAGGTCGTCATTATAAATGACAACTGGTTCTCAACTGACCCACCCGATTAAATAAATAAATACAAACTTTTTTTTTTGTTTGTTCTCTATTACATATATCAGAGGAAAGACAACTAAAAAAAACTAAAAATACTTCCTCTTCACATCCGATGCAAAAACATCAATTTCACATCAGGTGAAATTTTATCTTCTTGGACATTGTTGATGCATTTGCCATTGTTATATAGACATTTGTATAGTTACTACCAGAAGGAGACAAAGCGCTCAATTCCAATTCAAGATGTAAAAAGGAAACAAGCATATACAGGGATTCATACATGTGAAGATTTCTGAGTGTATGTACTTTCCCACTTTTGGACGTACGCTGTCGTTCAGTGTGAAAGCTGTGCAGTCTTTCATACACGATGCCCCAGATGTGTTGGTTTGGAACAACTGCACTAAATTGAAGAATTAAGTGTTTCCTTTAAGGTTTAAGTGTCAAATTCTTATTCTTAAGTAAGCCCATCATAAAGCTGAAAAGAGGCTTGAACTCATGAAAGCTTGATTTGTAATGGATATGTACAGTAGTTCTCAAAGTGCAGGGATTCTACAAAGGTCAACTCATGTCAGTCAAATGAATCAAAAACATGAAACACTGACGTGGCCTGTCAGCTGCACAGTGAACACTGAGTAGTTTGTACTCTAGTATTTTCAATGTGTATTAGTGCTTTTTCTAACACTTAAATGTCAGTGAAATTGCAGCAGTTACATATCTGGTGTGAACAGAAGTCATGTAGCTGTCATAGTCCTTTAACATAACAGTAGCCACTAAGACTGTAGATGTATGTGTATATTTATAGCACCTTAAAAAGTGGTCATTGAGGACAGGGTGTGTGAGATTGTGAGACTCACTGTTGCATTTTTCTTCCTCACTTTCAGGAGTTAACTATGTGTACCAGTTCTGTGTGGGAGCAGCCAAAGGTGTCCTCAGTCCATTTGTCCTGCAGGAGATCATCATGGAAGCTCTGCAGAGGCTGAACCCCGCCCACATCCACGCCCACCTCCGAACGCCTGCGTTCCACCAGCTCGTCCAGCGCTGCCAACAGGCCTACCTGCAGGTACAGCACACACACACAAACACACCACACAGCAGCACCATGTTACAGTAGAACAAACACACATTAGTGCACTAACACACAAACCGACATTAGCAACTCACTTTAACATCCCACCCTGTAGGTAAGGCATATAGTCATCAGTAACTGGCAACACAAAGCTTCCTATCTGACCTGCAGCAGTAGCGAACCGTGAGCACCACTGCCGGACCTTCACCTCGGCAACCCAAGAAAAGACGTCTTCACTGACTAAAAAAACCCAAAAAACCAATAGTATGATGAATTGAAAGCACTCAACAGCTGTAATCCTCTAATTAATGATGACGAGGATGTCAACAAATCTCTGCAACAAGCAACCTGCTCAACATAAACTTCCCGAAAACTGGAGATCATTTAGGCTACAAATCTAAATCGCATAAACATCCTCCAAGGCCACATCTGGGAATATAAAATACTACTCTTACAGGGAGACCAAGGCTCATTAATCACCATAGACAGCGCTATGAAAGCACTGCGCATTACAAATTACACACACACTGACTAAGTCCAATAATTCATGAGCATCATCAAACCAATATCCCATATCAAATGCACAATACGCCGCAGGTTACAAAAGGCTGGTAATAGAAGTCCAAAGAACTCTCCATGCACAATAATTACACACGGTGCAATGATTATTTCATTAAATACCTATGTCAAATAGGGTATTTAATAGGGTATGTCAAATAAAAGAAAGTCACAAAAATACTGGATGCCCCAGTTTAGTAGTAATAATCCCATGTGAATAATAATCAAGCTCTCTTATAACATAGGCCTACCTTATTACATGGAAACAAAGTCCATCCGTTGATCTTTCTTTGTGAAGTGGGCGATGGCAGCGTCATAAAATTTATCTTTCAACTTGAGCTCCAAAAGACGTCCTCTCTCTATTGACACACTATTGACCACTCAAAATCAAACCGTGATTGGTCAATTCACCCTTCTTCTTCTGCTTCTTCTTCTTTGTCTTTTTCTTTTACTTCTACTTCTATATATATACAGTTGTCCCTCACTATAACGCGGTTCACCTTTCGCAGCCTCGCTGTTTTGCGGATTTTTTTTAGTGCAATTTTGCATGCATTTTCTTTTTTACAGCGTATGAACGCGAATTATGTTCTGCGCCCTG
>JAPQRQ010000008.1:25265600-25277195 GCA_037367365.1 Apogon talboti | reverse complement strand
TTCTTCACTCGGTGTTGGAGATTGAATTTAGATCGTTTAAAAAATAAATAATAAAAAAAAAACCAGTAAATATGGTATAATGCACAGATATATGCAACATGTGACCCATTGTATCGTATATCTTGTAATGATGAGTAAACCTGTAAACCAACTGGTGTCTGGTGTTCCATGTTCAGTTGTTAGTCAGTTGGATCCAAATGTGTTGTAGACTGCAGTGACATATTGTTTGTAGATGTCATTGGACTGGTTTGTTGTTGTTTATATCTATAGATATTTTTATATATACTTTTATACTGCTGTTATTGTTATTTCTATATAAATATTTGTATATATCCTTTTACTTTAATGCTTTTTGTGGTTAATGTTTCAGCTGGTTCTGGAATAAAGGACAAGTTGTTTGTTATTTTCAGACATGTACATTTTACATTTTTTTTCACCTTTTCAAGTAATTGTTTAATGGAATCAAATCAAAGAAAATAATCAATAGATTAATTGATTACAAAAATAATCAATAGCTGCAGCGCTAGATTCAACCAAATTCCAGAAGATGTTCAGTGACTTGGAAATATTTTTGTATTCATTCTAACTCAGGGGTGTCAAACATATGGCCCGTGGGCCAAAACTGGCCCACCAAGGGTTCCAGACTGGTCCATGGGATGAATTTGAAAAGTACAAAAAAATCACACTGAAGATGTTAACGGTCAGGGGTGTTGAACTCATTTTACATGCAGCCCAATTTGATCTCAATCTGGTCAGACCAGTGAAATAACAGCATAATAATATATGAATAATGACCATGCCAAATTCCAAACTCCAAACTTTTAACAATGTGAGGGAGGTGGGAGTTCCAGGTCTGTGTTGGTCTAAGGAGGGACGACTGGGTCTAATCACTCATTATCCACGATCTGATATAAGTGATAGAAGAGTCAATCAGCTCTGCCACAGTGACCAGACTGGAGCACCACTCTGCCTATAGAGTAGTACACCTCAGTGAAGCTCAAAGACTTGTGGGAGATGAGTTTTAATATGAAATGATCAAACACTGGGTCCCGCTGTGGCCAGAAGGCTGTACATTCAAATATGAGTACAGCAAACACATTTCAAACTCTGTTCCTCCACATTGCACATTTTTCTAAATGTACATTTTTCTGTTGCTTTCTCAGACCTGACCGTAATATATTTTTTAAAAGCACTTTTGGCTGATAAATTTCAGATGTGTAGGTTAGTGTGACATGCAAAGTATGCAATGAATCCAGACAAGCTGACTGTTGATCATTTGTACATTGAAGCTGTGCCTCTAGTTGACTGGATTACAGCAGCTTTTTACACGTCATGGAAATGGGTTTGAATTGTGCACATTTTGAACCCACCGCATTCTGGAGCAGTGTCTGTCATGTCTAATCTAAGACAAGTGTATCAGTTAATAAGACACTTAAACTTCAACATCTTTAAATCGGTGGGACAGCAGAACAAGAGGATGTTCTCTTTATTCTCATAGTAACTCTATAGTCAAGCTAGCTGCAACACCTACAACTATTTTTGTGGTGACTTCCAAATGAATTTCTCTCTACATTGAACCTTTCCCACGTAATTTATCACCAATTTTCGAAATATTATCCTCTGTATTTTGCATTTTTCTGTGAAAATCTGGTATTTTTCCTAACACAATAATTTTTTTCACACTTATTTATGTATATTTCTTTAATTATCAGATTGATAATATATTGTCTTGTATATGTACAAATTGCTGTTCTGATTGTGTTTTAATAGTTTTTAAAATATATATATGTGGTAAATATGTATCGAGAGCTGTACTATATTTATTTTCCAAAGTCTTCAAACGTTCTCGCACTGCACACATCTGTTCAGGTTTTAAGGAACTTCTTTCTGGGTTTGTCATTTATTTGCATTAGGAGATGGAGATACAGCACCATTATCAACGTGCCCGTGTTTTGAAATAGTCTCAGAGACTCTGGAAACGTTGAAGTTCTTTGGACTTTGGACGGTGAAAACAAACTTTGCGTAAATAATTTGGGGTTCAATTTGAAACCCTCCCCTGTTTTTGCGAGATTTGGTTGAATCCACCGTTTCAGTGGAACCAAGATGGCGGACGGAGCAGCAGCGCTCTGAACTTCACTTTTAACTCTAAACGGCAAAGCTGTGTATACTTCTACGTCTTGCTGGATTGTTGTCGCTGACGGATTCTGGTAAGCCATAAATCATTGACAGATTTCAGATTTTGTGACAGTCTTTCAAAGTTGATGCCCGTTTTCTGTGCGAATCCTTGTGAGCAGCTGTCGTAGCCTCAGCAGCTAGCTCTAACGTTATCCCAGGTCCCAGTTATCCCAGCACTTATAGGGGACTCGGCTCTCAACTGGGTGTCTGATTCACCGGCTGGAGGTCAAACGGCAGTGCGCATAATATAAAGGGAATAAGTCCGGAAGGAAACAAGGTATAGACCGGAGGTGTATCATAGAGAGGGATAGAGTGGACCTTGACTTGTTTAAAGCGGCTGTTAGCTATGCTACCAATAGCGACAGTCCAGTCTATTGGGACTGTTGCTTTACGGAGCTAAATGTTAGCATGCTAATAGGAATCCACGACTACTGGCTATGGAAATAAAGTTTTGCAGTATTTACCTGGAACTGCTTTTCACATTGTATTTTCTTTCACATTGTGACAGCTGTGTAACATGACACTGAGCCATTCCTTTAATTTGCATCACCGTCTTTCATAGGTCGTATGAGGTGTATTTTCTTGAGTGTAATGGTAGATCTCAGTTGTCCAGATTGGGAGCTGTGGTGTTGAGCTGGGATGCTTTGGCCACTGGCCGCTCTCTGTGGTCGCACTTAATGTCTGCTCACCCTAAAATCACTTGTCACTCGGACTGTGAATGCTTCAGCTAAGAGCTCGTCTAGTTAGACTGTTTGTATAGTTAAATCTTGCTGCTTGTTGAAGACAAAAGTCATTAGTGAAGTTAACGTTGCTGAATTCTAGTGATTTTTTTTTTTTTTTTACAAAAGAGCTACCGAGTTTCTGGTTGTGTCTGATTCCCCAAACTCTTAACTAGAGGACTGTCCAAAGAATCATAACGTAACTAGTTTGAAGTTGCACAATAAATAATCATGCATTACTTTTATCAGTTTTATCATGTTGCGCAACTATATTGTAAATATGTAAATAATATGCATGTGTGTACAGAACAAGTAATATAAACAGCAGATTCTCTTTTATCTTTCATGTTTCACTCTGAACTTAGTTTCTTTGTATTTTTACTGCTGTAAACTCTGCAGTTTTTCCATTTTGGGATCAATAAAATCATATCTTATCTTATGAATTTGGACCCACCCCCACTTGTTGTCACATTATATGTAGACTAGGGTTGGCAGATATGAGCTGAATCTGTTAGATATTAGAGGTAATTTTATATCACCATATATCATGATTCAGAAACTATTCTTTACATTCTACCAGCAAATGATTTGAAAAATCTATACCATAATAAATTACATTTGATTTTTGCCGCCTTTTATTCTTAGTTTCCATGCAAACAACTTAAGTTCCAAATTGCACAATTTTATGTCTGTGTCACTTCTGTTCATGTTTATGTAAATTTCCTGCCTGCATCCATGTGGAATGACAAAGTGGGGAATGCAAGATGGCTAAAATATCACAAAAAATATAAACAGTAGACTTTTTTTCTCATAATACTGTTGTGTCCCCGAGCTTTAACTTGGACCCTTGTATGATTAGATTTACCATTTCATATATAGACAGACTGTGTATGGTTCATATTACAGGTCACCTTGGTGCTCGTAAATGAAACTTTGGGAATTGGGGATTGACTTTTTGTTATCTGGAAAACGGCTAAATTATTTTGGTTATAGAACCTGTATGAGTTGATTTGTCTGTGGAACATGGACCTTAAATGATTTGGGATGTGTAGCCTGAGACAGTAAACACAGTGAAAGCTTTACAGTGTTGTTGCAGAAGAGATTTGTTTCTCATGACCCCTGCAGCTCCTCTACTAGGGTCAAACAAAACACAACAGTAGTTGAGAGTACCAAAATGTTGAGCACTCAGTCACCGGTGGCCTGTTATGGGTGTCGTCATCAATCCATCTTGAAAAAATGGAATGGCCTCAGTCATTTCAGTGAGAGCGCTATATTGGCACAGCAAGTGTTACAGAATGCAGAGTTATCTGGCACTGAAGTTCAGTTCTGATACATAATGTTTGTCACACAAGAATGTTTTCCTTCTACTGGATATGTCACAGTTATCAGAGATGGTTATCCAAAAGCAGAAATCTATGATTCTCACTTGCTGTTACTCAGATTGGCCTTTCTGGGCTTTATTTCATGATTATATTGTTACATGTCTTGATTGATATGGCCTGTGTCTTTCCTAAGCCAATCCATATTTCACACGGGTGTCGTCGAGTGATGTATAATGTTGTGATGTACAACAGTAGTCGCTGATGCAGCCCTCTCAGCTTTCTCGTTCCAAACACTCCGTGACGATGTTGCTCGCACACCCCCAGGAGAGAACCCTTGTCAGGCGATTCCACGATCTGTTTTGTCAGATTGTTGATAACGTTCTAATCATTCATGATCTAATATTGTCATATTGCACACTCCTACTTAGAAGCCCGTTTTTACCGTCTGTACCTGCATCGAATGCACTCCAAACGTAATGACACCATCGACGAAAAATTATGTTTTCATTGTGTCTCATAACTTTGGTTTTACATGTGCACAATTGACTTCACAGTATTTGTTTGACATCTACACTTTCCACCAAGTTGAAACTGAGTTTCAGTGAGGCTCCGTCTTGTTGCCACGTCATCTTAAATCATTCATGTCATCAGGATGTGCCGACACGTCCAGGGAGCCTCGAGTTAATTGATGATTCGCTTAATTTTTACAAAAAATAGATGGATTCAGCCAAAATTAGTCCGTGACAAGGTAAGAGAAAACTATATTGATAATTAGCATGGCTTTGAGCAAGCCGTGCACCATTTTTTTGGCTGTGCTTTTCGAAAATTGCACGGGTACATGGCTCGCTGCCTAAATCTATGCTGCTCAGTTTATAACATGTATCACAACTCCCAGCTTTGTAGAAACAGGAGCACTCTTCTGTTGATTTTGTTGGACTTTCTTGCCATCATCTGTGAAATGCCTGTACGATTACTGAGTCAGCAGTAAGTCTTAAAATCTGTTAAGCCCTGGGCCATTTGTTTCCAGCTGGAATCATTTCAATGTAACACAAAACCATGGATTAGCCAATAGCAGAAGCTTCATTCATATAAAACCAAGTTACAATTAGAAAACAGCAGATGCAAGACAAAATTCATGATCATCGCTTCATAATGCAACCTTTATTTTTGCTCTTATTTTGTCTCATTCACTGAGTTTTAGTGGTCGAGAAATAATACTTGTACCAATGCATCTGCCTAGGGTTAGTTTAGTGCTGCAAAGTTAGTTGCATTGGTCTGTTTTATGAAAGTATTCATGAAATATGCTGGTCTTGGACTGTATATGATTGAGACACACTGTGAATGTACCATGTACTTGTCCAACGAAGACTCAGAATATTGGTGAATTATTTGTGTACATATAAACATAGTGACTACTCTGATAATGGAAGTGTTGGATTGGACATGTAATGCTCTCATTTGCTCACATTAACTCTATAAGTGATTCAATAGGGACCCTCCCACCCCCAAGACTTTTAGTTTAATTTAAACTATATGTACCTGTTTTATTTATCTGAAACCGTTGTACAATGTTCATTAGCACATCTATTATGTTCAACCTCTGACAGAAAATAAATCATATTTAAATCAAAAACAACCTTTTGTCTTCACAACTAACTTATGAATAACGGCAAATTTAAGCTTGACAAAAATAGTGATTTGATTTATGTCGTGATACATATTATTGACTGATATGAAAAAAATGATTGTGACAGGATTTTTTCCCTTATCACCCAGCAATACAAAGACATAATGTATTAGATTACATCATAAGCTTCACAATCGAAACTCAGAGAGACATGTTGCAGTTTCAGCATCAAGCACACAAAGTGGCCGTAGCAGACACATTCTAAAGACACATGGTTCCTCGATCATTAGATTTAACAAACAGAATATCTGAGCGCTGACTGCCTACTTACTGTCAGGTGGCAGCTCATGGTATCATTTCATCCTCATCATTGCTTTTGAGTTTGATTTGATGTTATGAGTGACGGTTTGAAATGACACATTTTCAATAAGGCTGCTATAAAAAGCTCATTTCCCTTTGTGACATTCCCCTCTCTGACAACTGACTTGTTCATTTCACTTCCTGAATAGAGACCCAATTAGTCGTGAGCTGCAGGCCCACTTCTGTCCTGAGAGCATATTACTGATGTCTGAGATAACACTTTATAATTAAGAGGAAGGCCCAGAGTGCCTTTCACAGGGAGATAGTGTTTGTGTATGAGGGCCAGGCTATTAAATCCCTGCCCTGTGCTAAGTGGATCTTCTCTATTTCTCTCCAAACACAATTCATCTTTATGGATTTTAAAACCGCCCTCTTCACTTGGGCTGAGTAAAAAAGTCAATTGGATCGATTTTGGATCGATTTTATTTTAATTTTGTGTTATTGAGTAAAGGTGGATGAGAATGATTTTTGAGAGCAGGACGGTGAGTACCTGACCCAGGTACTGCCAATGCGCAGCCTGCTCCGTCTTGCGGGCCCCTGGGGGAGACAAGGTGTCTCGATCTGTCTCACGATGGTTCTGGCACAGGAGGGGCGTGGAGGAAGGGTGGGGAAAACACCTCTGGGGGAGGTCCTCCCAGCCTCAAACTTGAACCCGCAGTATGGAGGAACTGGCCGCCCGGACCGTCTGGTGGGCGGAGGCTCTCTGAGGCAGGTCACGGAAGGTGGTCGTTCTAGGAATATTAACTTGGATCCACACTCAGCCATAGGTGATAGTAATTCACCTTAATGCTAAAAGCCACCAGCCATAAAACTAAATAAAGATGACGAAGAAGTCCTTTCTTAGCCACTGTCCCGTTCATTATTTAAGGGCAGATTCAGCTATTTACTGCTGAAACTTCATATTTATTTTCTTTCTAACATCAATATTGGTACCAGTATTGATGCATTGCATGGTTGTCAAATAATCAGGTTATAGCTCAAAATTGTACTTTGGTATCACTAAATGAATCTGAAGCAATCAATTAATACTGAGTCGAATCCAGATCGGATTGAATGGAATTGAATCGTGATCAATCGATTCAGAACCTTCTGAATCGAAATCAAGTCGTTTAAGGAAATTGGCCATATTACCCAGCCCTACTCTTCACATGTACAAACCACACAGATTCCATCCACATGGTGAGAGGTAAACTGCAAAGACGGGCAGCAGTGAAGGTGAAATGCAAATCAAAATAGGATGATTGATAGCTGCAGTACTTCACCTGGTATCAACCCCAAACCAGTGATCCCCACCATACCATGAAAACCCATCTGTAAGAACAGGCAAAATCTTATATCTTCATTAATTGTAGAACTCTGTACTTTTGCTGATATCTCAGCTCATCCATCCTTTCTTTCTTTCTTTCTTTCTTTCTTTCTTTCTTTCTTTCTTTCTTTCTTTCTTTCTTTCTTTCTTTCTTTCAACAGCTGACATGTATTTAACAAATAATTAAAGCCATTTTACCTCCACCAAGGACTTTATGTAATATAAAATATTTTGACCTGCTTTAGACTTAAAATAAATCATTTACATTGTGTTTCAAGTGTCAACAGTGAGTAGAACATCACTGTATCCACATCCTGTCAGTGCTAACACAGGGGGTCAATGTAGTAACTTTAATTTTTCATGACTTGCAGAAACCTCTCTCTACTCCATGCACACCCTGGCATTTTACATTACTGCCTTTTGTGATTTTATATGCAGTGTAATTTATGTGTGAGTCTGTGCCATTATGTAGACAGAGCAATTCAAATAATATTTGGCTGAATTGAATAGTTTTATTGCTGACATTGCTACCAATATTGCTTGTGCTCATCCCCCATATGAACACCCCTTTCATGGTTTTCACAATGTTCTACAAGGGCATATTTCCAGCCCAATTCACCAGTGTATATGGTAATTTCAGTCTTATAAGAAAAAGGAAAATTTTGATATTCGCTTTTCATTCTGCATTTCCTACAATATGCTGCATGCTAATTGGGCACAGTAGCTTGTAGACGACCATGCTCCATTTGTAGGCATCGTGACTCGTGCACCTGTTAAGCAGCTCTGTTCACTGGCAACTTCGTAAATGTGCACCAGCCCTGTCATATGACCACTGTCATGCCTGATGTGATCCAATCCACTCAAAGTTCATCATTGTACAGTAGACCACCTTTTATACTGCATATTGCATAGTGTCTTACTTGGAATATGTTACTCCACACTCAAAATCTATGAAAGGCATGAATGCTACTCTAGAAAATCTTGGCTGCTGACAAGCTTTTCAAATGAGTAATGCAGTTCTTTGAGCTATCTTTGAGCAACCTGCCTAGGGCCTTTAGAATTTCTTGTCAGTGTGTATGATGTGATGTATGTTATACCTACACAACATCAAAGCACATTTCAAGGCCAGGGAATGGGTAATAGGATCTAGCTTACTTAACTATTGCAGTGTCCTGGAAATTTTGACCTTTTATGTTACTCTGTAGCCTAGTATCTGTTATACATGTGTGCTGTGTCTAAAGTCTGTTTGCTGTCTGCCTGCAGTGTTGAAAACAGTGTGACAGGGACACAGTACACGTACGCATGAGCAAACATGAACACCTGGACAATTTCATGAAACCAAACCTAGGGTACAAGATATATATACTTAAATATATCCTGTTCCTCCAGTTCTAGTACACTAAAAGATGTATACATCTTACAGTGTACTAGAACTGAAGCTATCGATTGTCTTCGATTCACGTCTGAAAATGACAAAAAATTTGTCCATTACTCCAGAACCAGCGGAAACAATAAATAAAAAAAGTATAAAAGTAAAAGGGCACGTAAAAATATCTTTGTGTGTGTGTGCACGTGTGCATTTTTTGAGTGTTTGTGAGTGCGAAGCAGTCTGTAGCCACTTTTACACAGAGATCCCAGAAAAAAGGTGAGATGGTGATCCCACCTTTTTTCCACCATTGACCAATTTACACAGCCAAGCCAAAGGAGTAACAGAGGTGAGACAGCCTGGACTTTTACACAGTGAACCTGCGTTCCGGAAACCAAAGGGGCGGTGAAGGGGCATATAGTGTGCCATATAACTTCTGTGTTGGAAATACCCAGAGCATAACGGTGTTGGCTCTCAAAACAACAAAACATCTTCTTAGCTAACCTCTCCAGATCGGCCCGTCTTTCACTGTTCCACAAATATTAGCTTGTATAGAGTCCTCCACCCGAAGTGACAACAGCTTGTGGATCCCAACGTCTCCCCAGTTCGACATCTTTCTGGTCTCGTTGATATGTTTGTTTACTGTACATGGGCCATGCTCATTTTTAAATCCGCCCCCAGCGTGGGGGTCGCACACACAATACGTCTTCAAAACGTCATACCTCGGTTGCGGAACGGAGGTTTTCCTTTTACACAGTCTTCCAGAATCATGATTCCACCTTTATCACGGCTCTGTTACTACCTCCAGAGGCGTTACAGAGCCGTGACAGAGGTGGGACCAAATGATCCCACCATTTCGTTTACACAGACGTCGATCTGGAATAAAGGTGAAATATTCCCGGAACAGAAGTCCTGTGTAAAAGGGGCTTATGTTTCGTCAGTTCCTTAATCAACAGTTACAGCAAAACTAGAATTAAAGTAATGCAGCAACATTTAATTTTTTACTGAGCTAAAGTTAATGACCTAACTAGCGACTGATAGGTACAAGTATGTTCTGCGGTTTAATTATGCTAACATATTGGCATTAGCATGAACGTAAACATTATTACATTGTGTTGGCCCTACTCTCAGGACTAATACGGACTGGGCATTTCCACTGTAAATGCTGCATCATTGAAGTCTTGCTCTTTTGATATACTAGCTCTACCACAGTGGATGTAATGAACTGTATTTTTTCCCCTTTTAAAGTTTTCACTCACTTTAGACATTTTCTGCCTTTTTGACCTCGTCTCTTCTGAGCTACACTCTGTTGTTTATGTTAATCCTGGCATCATGTGCATCACAGTACAGTGTCCGTGTGAAACACAACAGTGGAACTGACGTTTAGCAGCAGCGAAATTAAGGAAACAAAGCTTTGATTCAGGAAAATTGTAATCTAATAATTTTTGTAATTGATTGGAGCTGAATCAATCGATTAATCATTTCAGCTCTACAGAGTACCATGACAGACATAATGCTGCGCTGTTACTTGAAAAGGACAGGTTGGGCTGTCTTACATTAACGTCCAGGTTTTAGTTGGACATGATTGCACACAATGGGTCAGGTCCTGTAATGAGGTTTGCAGCTGTGGGGTGGGTGGGGGTTTGCAGAATTGGAGCCCTGCAGCAGATTTGTGTGGCCTCGGCCCTTATTCTACACACATCACTAAACATGAGCACATGAAGCATTCATTCAGTCAGACTCTGAACTCAGTTCCAGTCTGTCTGTCCTCAGCACAAGTTGTTTGTCTGCAGCATTTATTGGACAGGGCCACAGGACAAATCAGCTTTGTTTTTTAATATTATTATTTATTTTTATCTGTGTGATTTTTAAACTGTGGCTTTACTCAATGTGTTGACAAACCCAGGAGTGTTTAGAATTACAGACGTTCCAGGGGAGATGTATGTTTAAGTGGCTTTGTAGAGTCAAACATCTGATGAAATTGTGTTTTATTTAACTTGCAAATTAAGTTTTTTTCCTGCTTTGTTCCTTTTTATGGCTTTTCACCTTTAGTTACACAGTCATTGGTGTTTTTATTATAGGTGGTTGCCTTGCAGTGTAAGTACTGTAGTACTGTTGTATGACAGGGTTTTCCCTAGGGTTTTCAGAGGGCTGACACTTAATGGATTATAGCTTTTTCACTTAATATGTGGAAGACCGAGGCATATGTAAAGAGTTATGCCATGTTTTATCCCATAAAATTGTGAAAGTATACCAAATATCTGTGTACAGAAATTTGAAAAATTTGCCAACATTGGCAGCAAATTTTGCAAAAACAAAACTTATGTCATTCCCAAAACATTTGGCCATGAGTGTATATAAAAAATAGCTATATAGAAATAACAACAGTATGAAAATGTGTGTATGTATATATATATATATATATATATATATGTGTGTGTGTGTGTATGTATGTGTGTATATATTAGGGATGGGGCCGATCCGATCCAGTATCGGTATCGGGTTCTGATACCAGCGTAATTCATCGGAAATTTCCGATCCAACCTGGGGAGATTTCTGATCCAGGAGCCATGTCTGTGCTGTAACGTTGTCTGCTGAAATGACTCCATAAGTGATTCCCTGCCGGATGCTCTGCTAGCTGGCTGCAAACTGAGGAATGGATTTCCTGAACAGAGGCGTGTCTCAATGAGACACAGAATAATAAGACACGCCTCCGTTCA
>JAPQRQ010000008.1:25250879-25263812 GCA_037367365.1 Apogon talboti | reverse complement strand
GGATGCACCGATCCCTTATCCTTATATATCCTATATATATATATGTGTGTGTGTGTGTGTGTGTGTGTGTGTGTGTATATACTGTATATACAGTATATGTGTGTGTGTGTGTATATATGTATATATACAGTATAAAAAAAAAGACTAGTTGAGTTAAAAAAAATCTTTTTCAAGAGTGTCTTTGCCAAGACAGCAGCATCAGAAGTTACAGACAATGAGATTTCATCCATACATCCACACTGAAAAGCATGCATAAAATGCATAGTAAAAGTCAGTTTTAAAACCATACATAAAATACTAAACTAAAAATATACAAATAAAACACCATCAATAATTTAACTGTGGTACTAAAGGTATACAACAATCTTCCTTAAAAGCTGCTCAAAGCAGAAACCAATTTTATCATTTAGAAAAAAAATCTACATCCAGATTTATCCCTTTCCCATTCATTTAAAATGACTCAATGTATGTAAAGCGACCAGCTCCTTGACTTTTTGCTCCCCGTGTAAATTGTTCTAGGCAATGGAACCAGAACATTTAAAAGCTTTCTTTCCCAGTTCTGTTCTGATTTTTGGAAGATGTAGATATAACAGATCCTGAGACTGGTGATTGCAAGTCAAATGGCATCTATAAAACAATCAACAATATGTGCACTGCAGTCCTCAACAAATTTATATCCATATTACTAAACATGGAACTAACATATACAACTTTGTGTTGATCCTGGAATCATGTGCATCACAATAAGCATCCATGTGAAACAACAGTGGAATCAATGTTTAGTGACAGCGAAATTAGGGAAACTAAGCTTCGATTCAGGAAAATAATAATCAAATAACTTTTTAATTGATTCAAATCTATTAATCGTTTCAGCTCTACATGTTGTTGTCAGCTACGTAATGCTATCTGATGCAGATGTTTGATGCATTAAGGAAACATTTGGAAGTTAAAGAAGTTTCTATTCTCTGTAGCTCTGGTTAACAGTGACAGATTCAGGGCATTAGTGTTGGCTTTAGTGGAAAGTGTGCCTGGAGGCAGAACTGGGAAGGTGTGTTCGAACAGGCTGAGACATGACAGGGAAGCTGTAATGAATAGTTTGTGCAGGAAGTTTGGCTCAGCCCCACAGTCCCACCCTCTGCGTCCTCTGCATGTCTGCTGTTACACTTCTGTTCAACATGATGATGAGCTTTGAAAAGCTGTTACATGTACTCAATCACCCTACT
This sequence comes from Apogon talboti, assembly GCA_037367365.1. Classification (NCBI taxonomy): domain Eukaryota; kingdom Metazoa; phylum Chordata; class Actinopteri; order Kurtiformes; family Apogonidae; genus Apogon; species Apogon talboti. Next base: position 25,262,589 of record JAPQRQ010000008.1, on the reverse strand, counting down.
CACAGCTTTGTTGCCTATCTGTTTGTTGCACAATTTTTTTCTGACATCCTCTGTGAAAACTGTGGTAGTGAGGTTTGTTCAACACCTGTTGATGAGGGCAGGGCGTTTGGAGCTGAGTTAAAACAGGAGCTTCAGTCTATGGAATTAATGAGAATACAAAGCTTTGATCTGAAAATGCAAAAGAAGGTGCTACTCTTTAGGAGTTGATAATACTATTGTTATATGAAATTAAATCTGCAATGCTAATGTTGTATGCTGTTTTCAAATGGCAGGTGAATCTGTGCTGTCGCTTGTAGTATCTTGGTCAATCTTGGTCAGTAATAATCAGCACATGTGTTGTTCAAGCACCAGAAAGATGCATAGGTGGATACTAGGGGTATCCAATCTGACGATTTTGGATCATGAAGGAGTAGAACGTATCGATGATCCGACAAAGTGGAGAGATCATGGAATCATCTACAATATGATGTAGTCAGAGCCACAGAGTATTCAACGGCTCTGGATGTAGTTATATGCTGACACTAGGGTTGTAATGATGTCATGGTGTTACGATTAATTGCAATTTTTAAACGTCACGGTTAATTAATCGTTAAGGCTGCCAAGAAATGTCTCATAAAGTACAGTAGATTAAGAGCAGAACCAAAGACACGCCAATATGTGCTTCCCGCACCGAATGAAAGCAACGTTACATAAGTACTACATTCAGCATTCCACGAGTGAAAATGACAGAGAAGGAACAAGCTGACCGTCTGTCTCAGGGGGAAGACGTATTTCTGAATTGTCTTGACCGTAAATATATTTTCGATGTGAGCTAACTTTCGTTGCCATAGAGTTTGCGCTCGCTACTGTCATCTACGCAGCTTCAGGCTACCATTGCGCAACCTATTCACAACAATCTGGCTCCATAGCTTTCGTAGAGTAAGGCCATTCTTCTCCAGCAGTTCAGACTGTCATACAAGCTTCGGGAGGGTTCACTTGTGAATTAATGCCGTAAACGCGCTCTGTTTCATCACAAGGAAAACTACATAAAATACTCTGGTGCGCCTGTAGAGAGTACAGCCGACATTCGAACAGATAATTACAATTCAAATTCAAAATTTTCATCTCATGCTCGAACAAATGTTCGAAGTTTGAATAAAAATTGACCACCCTAATAAGTACTGTTGTGAAATTAATAATCGTTTTAACACCAAAATCTCTAATTGCACAAATGCATCACATCGGTTCACGTCTACGTCCCATGGATTTCACGTTGTGTAACGGACTAGTTGCTTCCTAAAAAGAACTCCACTTCCATCATATGGAATTGGTTTGGCTTTTCCCCAAACGACAAAGCGCAAACAACAATAATTTGAAAAATCTGCACGGACATGGCTCGCATGTCAGATGGCAACATTACGAATCTGTTCAGTAACGTGACAACGTGATATCATGACCCGCGTAAATATACCCGCCACTTTAATTGGCGTGTTATCTGTACACATCATAATCTTTCCCTGTATATGTTCACACCAACAACTTTAACCCAAGCATTTAGTAAAGGCACTCTTTATGAGAAGAGTATCACATGGTGTAAAAAGGTAACAGAAGCATTGACTTTTTATCTGGCAAAAGATATGCAAATTAGTCTAAGAATAATGTAAAGAATCGAGATCCAGGGCTAAACAGCACGACTGTTTTGCTCGCATTTACGACTTGATAATTTCCAGTGTAAATAGAAAATTACATTCAGTAGCACCAGGGCGAGTCCGACAGAAACATTCGTATATGCGCTGTTTTACGCGCTGTTTAACGTGAGCTGTAGTTTTTTTTTCAAGCAAATGTTTGGCATCCTATTCTGAATTTTCTGAATCTACCAATTCAAGTGCAGCATTGTAACTACATAATCAGATCTGATACATAGCTTCTCTCATCTAACTAATCCAGTCCACATAACAGATACACACACACACAGTGAAGACTGCAGCACGAAACTAGATCAGAAAACAAAATTGAGAAGCAAAAAAATTGGTAAAAATGAAGCCATTAACTGCTTATTTCCAGAACACAGCAAGAGAGGAAGATGAGAGGGGAGATGATGGGAGAGACAGAAACGGGGGCGACTTGGATGAAGAAGACGACGGGGCGTTAAGTGAGGTGGTAGAGGAGTGCAGGGAGGAGCTGGGTCTGTCAGAGAGGGGGTGAAGCAGGAGGCAGCCGAGGCACCGAAACTACCAAAGTTTACAAATACAACCCTCAGTGGGAGCGCTCATTTAAGTAGTTAGTATTTAAAGAAGGTACAGTGTTCTGCGAATGGTGCCTTGCTCATGCAAAGTTAGCATGAAAAAACGCGTTTGTCACAGGAGACACAGAGCTGAAGAGACACAGTGAGGAAGCATGCAATGTCTCTGAAGCATGAGAATTGTAGGGACGAGTTCATCTCAAGTCAGAACAAAGTCCTGGAGTCCTGTTCTGCATGTTTAGACACTTTATTCACTAAATCAATTCGCTTTATTTTTAATGCTAATTTTTACAGTAATCTTCTTGGTGTTGGGTGCCACTCGTGATGAAATAAAAACTAGGAAGTCTGTTCTCCCCCTGCAAATATAGAATAGAATAAGATTAGACTTTATTGATCCCGCAATGGGGAAATTCACTTGTCAAGGTAGCAACATAATAAAGTGCAAGAAAAAAATGTGCATACATATAGATGCAAAAGACAAACGCTATAAAAAAAATAGTAGCGGTAAGTACTAGAAATTTTATAGGCTATATACTTTTTACAAGAATACAACAATCACAATATGTCAGACAATACAGATGAGACACAACAGAGATTAAAAAGTATTATTCCATGGAACCGAGAACATGATTGTAATTTTCATTTTAATATACACTGAAATACATCCTGAAAAATAAATTGTACGAAATTTATTTTATTGATATTATACAATTTGACGCATGTAAATCCCCCCAGAACTTACACTGGACCTTAAGTGCTAGTATATTCAAATATCACAATAATCCATGTCATGCAACAAGCTAAACTAAAAAAAAAAATAAAAACTGACTGGTCCAAGTGGACATATTAAAATGCTATGTGTGTCAGCTGAGGAACATAGAAGAACATGAATGTGTAGGCTCTCTGTTGAATGTGGACATGACATATGGGGCCTTAATAATATGACGATTAGAAAAAATATGTTGATTCTTGTGGGATGTGGCTTGAGAGTCTGGTTTCAACCAGCTCTGTAAGGTGTCATGAGATAACTTTTGTTATGATTTAGCGCTATATAAATACATTTGATTGACGTGTCACACTGTTGTCATTCATTGGCCAATTGTGCCTGTTCACATTCCTAATTATGTTGAAATGAACACTTTTAACAAAAAGCCCATCTCTGAATAACAATGTCAGCAAAGTTCCTGTTGTAGACATTTTTCAGGCTTCAAAAGTTTATGAAACATCATGAAGTCACAATATGTTGTCTCCTTGGAGGCTTTTTAATTAGTAAAGACAAACTTATAAAGTGTGATATGCCAGGGTCGCTTAACTAACGTTTTAGTTCACATTTTGTTAAATTTATAAATCCACTAATAATAAAAATGGCTGTAAACTTTTACATTTTTTTTAATCTGCAGGTACCGTTCAGCTCCTTACCGTTTTAATGACGCCGTTGTTTTGGCCAAAATGTTCTTTGGTTTTAACTTCCTAATCAAACACCGTCTTCTTCCTGCTGATAAAACACTTCTGTAGAGTTTGTACAGTTTTTAGCTTATTGTTGAGTTGAACGACTTAGCATAAATGCAACAATACAACATGCTCTTAGTAATAAAGAGATTTGGCAGTTTGTACATTTAATCAAATTATCAGAGTTTGATTCAAGTTTTCTCTTTCATTTCCCTGATTTCTTAAGTTGCAGCTAAACTCACTTTAGTAGTTATATTAATAAATACAAAAGGGAGAGCAACAAGGAGCACTGTCACATTTGCAGTGATTGTAAACATACAGTCATACAGAAAATATATTTTAACCCAAGACTCGTCGGGAACAAGTTGTTAAAACATGTATTTAAGTAAATACATTTCAGATCATGTAATAGATTATTGATTAACTTTATTTTTCAGTCATAAGTAATGATGCCACAACAATACAACAAAAGCATCTACCCTCCACTGCAAAGAAAAATCTGATCAAAATGGAAACATAATGATAATGTAAACAAAGACTAAATTAAATGAGAGATGCTTGAATGGAAATCAGAAAAAGGATGACTGATGATAGTTAAAATAGAAAGTCAAAATGATGATGTATTGATAATAATTAATTTTTAAATTATAGGACTAGCATCTTCTTGGATTGAATAACCTGATTAGTTGAGTAATCAATTATCTGTAAATTAATAGATAAGAAAATAATCATTAAATAAATAAGAAAATGATTGTTAAAATAAAACAATCGACAGCACATTTACATAATTATTAAAAGCATTACTGCAGATGTGGACAGTGTACTTGGACAGTGCACTGACTTTGTACCGAGGAAGTGGCTGCTGAAGGCCGTTTAATGTTCAGTTTGACTGATTTAGACACTGGCGTCCTCACATACTCATCCCTTTGGGTAACGTCTAGAGAATTTCAGGCTGGCACTACATCTGTGAAGGAGCTCTCAATGATTCTTCTGTCTAGAAAGATCTTTTTCTCTGAACACGTCATCAAAGCACAGAAATATTACTGTTTCACTAACAGTTGAGATGAGCTGAGTAGGCAGACGGGTTTTCTAGTTTTTTCGGTTTGTTTTGGCCAGGTCTTACAAGGAGAATCTTGATACATGTGTTTTGAGAATGATTTCAGAGTACATACAGCACCCAGTTCAGAAAGGAAAAGATCCAAAATGACCACTGCCAGCAGGCTACTTGAACAATACAAGTGAAATATTTATACAGCATTTACATAGGAATGATTCTGTCTGAAATCTATAGAAGTAGTTCCCACTGTAACTCATTTGAGTTAAATACAAACTGCAGCATCCAAAATTACCATAAAGTTGAGTGAAAATGTCTAAAATGAACAAAAAGCATATGTTGAGTGACTTTGTACACACACACACACACACTGTATAGTAACTGTTTTACTAATTTTTATCAGTGCTGTAATAACATTCAATACACACTGCAGGTGATATCCACATGTAACTATACACTACAGGATAATCATGAGGTTTTCATCTTTTCACATGCAGTGCTCAGTCACACTCCATTTTTAGCTGTTGGCAGCAGGCATCCTTTCAAACTAGCAGAGAATGAAACAATGGTCAGCTTCTGTTGTCCCTTTTTCCTTTCTTATATAAAGAGCTTCAAATAGAACTGCATTCTACACACTGTTACCAACTAGATGTACATGCAGAGCAGGCAGAAAGAGGAAAAAGTGGAATGTAGCACACTGTTTTACCAGATTGTTCTGCTTATCTATGAGTAAATAAATCTCAGGCACCACCTAAGTGTAGCCCCACAGTGTCTGTGCTTATAGGGAATATCTTCCAATAAAGTGTATGAGCAAAAGTAGTGGATTCCTCTTAACAATAAATTGCGGGACCAGGTCTCTTAGGTCAGGTCTCTGTCACAACCTGCATCTCAGACACACACACAGGCATCCCCCGAGGGGGGTCACTTCACTCGATTACATGGATCTGTTACATACTCAGACATAAACATAAGTGATCTGTCACAAATCCTTGCTAAATTTTGTGTGCGTGCGTGCGTGTGTATATTAGGGTTGCAACGGTACAAGTTATCCACCAATCTGTACGTATTGCAGTTCTTGAGTCATGGTTCACGGTGCGGTTCAGATGCAGAGGCCGGCTGGAGCCGGACGCAGAGCCCCAGGGCTTAGGGTGACCAGATCCCAACTCACCAGATGAGGGACAAAGACTATGTTTGTGTGGAACAATGTGGGACATCAATGCATGGAAATAGTCTAAGGTAACCCAAGGAAAAAAAAAAAGAATACATTTTGCCCCTTAGCTTATAACATTACTATGCTTTGACATGTAGTTGATTCAGTAGCACATTAACAACTATGAAAATGAAAACTTTATATATTTTATTTAAATGCATCTTTCGCAGGTTTGTTCACATTAAAAAACATAGTGCCACAAAACTTTCATGCTATTTTACAGTTCCTTTCTTTTCTTTTAAACATACTTGACAGTGTACAGTCAAACACAATATTCAGTCAATGCTACTATTGATCTTTCAAGTATAACATTGGTACTTTAAAGTGCTTTAAATGGGTGTGGCTTGCCTGTATTTTCTCCAACAACAGATAGAACCTATATACTGGACCACATATTCAAGTAGAACTGAAGTAGACTACATGTAGTAAGTTATTGATTATCTGAACAAAACATTAGCTGCAATAAAAACCCATCTCACTCAGCTCAGAATCACATTAACTACACATAATAAATACATTTGAAATGCATCTGTATTTACTGAAAATGCCACAATGAGGTAGTAACACCACCACTGGGTATGAAAGTAGGCACTACCCAAAACAATAAAACGAATAAAACAAGAAATACAAATCAAAAGTGGTCTGGAGGGAACACAAACTTGTAACAAACAAAACAATAAGCTTAATAGCTTTGATTAGTTGTGTACTAACGTGTGTGTGTGTGTGTGTGTGTATGTGTGTGTATTCTTTCCTGATACTTTTTATTATACTTGCGCGTAGCAACTGTAACACACAACAATTTTCCCTGAGATTTATAAAGTATTCTGATTCTAATTCCGAATGGTAAAAATGTTGAAAAATACATCTAAAAATGTCGAACAACTTGTCCTTTATTCCAGAACCAGCTGAAACAACAACCATAAAATTCTAAAAGTAAAAGGATATATAAAAAAGTCTATAAAGAAATAACAACATTATAAAAGTATATATAAAAATATCTATAGATATAGACGACAACAGACCTGTCCAATGCCATCTACAAACAATATGTGCACTGCAGTCTACAACACATTTGGATCCAACTCACTAACAACATGGAACTAACAACTGAAAAAATAAAGACTAATATTTGTAATGTGTGATAGATTAAAAAATTAAAGGAGTAAGTGATGTTTCAATGTGAAAAAGTGAACATATAGACATTTTCTGCCTTTTTGTCTTCATCTCCTCGGAGTTACGCTCCATGTTGTTTGTGTTGATCCTGGTTTCATGTGCGTCACAATAAGTGTCTCTGAAACACAACAGTGGAACCAATGTTTAGCAGTGGTGAAATTACAGAAAGAAGGCTTCAATTTGGGAAAAGTGTAATCAAATTTTTTTTTAATTGATTCAAGTCCATTAATCGATTAGTTGTTTCAGCTCCTGGAACCCAAAATCTTGAAACAGTTATTTGTATTAAAATGGTTATTTTTTTCACATAAAAATTATGACATTTTAATCATTAAAATTAAATAATTTTAATGAGTAAAAGGGGGACCGGTAGTCTGTTGATTATTTTCCTATGGGTTGGGTCATAAATTTGACCTGAAACAGTTGGAGCATCATCATATGTGTCGTTCAGTTTCAGATCAGGAGGCTTCAGGAAAACCACCAAAATACTGATAGACCCGCATTCAGTTATGTACTTAAATACAATGAGTGACAGACTGTTTCTTTTTCAGTAAATAATATATTTGTTTCACTCTGCTATAGAAACAAAATCATGTCTGTAATAGTGGTCAATTAGAACAATGCTGTTTCACACAATTAGAACAATGCTGTTTCCACTTAATAATATATAGGCCTACAGTATGTGACAAATAAGAAAATAAAGAAAATAATTCTCACAATTTGAGCTGTTACTGTATTTTAAGAGTTTTTTTTATGCTAAATTATGGTTGATGTACCAGATCAATAGGCAATATCAATAAGAGTAGGAGTATCAATAAAATCTTTATGATACCTGTTCCATGTCATTTTGCACATATTGCAGATCTGTGCTTTGAGGATTCACAAGTTTTCAGCTCATCTTGTTTTCAGAGTTTGGTGTGAAGTTCTGAACTGGGCTTTAGTCAGTAATATGTGCACATTTTGGCTTGTTTTCTGTGTGGCTGTAATGTCATTTTTATAACCCACTCTGCTATATCTTTATGTAATGGATGTTTTGAAAATAATCCCTGCTCTTGACAGTATTTGTGGATCACACACCAGCTTTGTATGAGTCTATTTAAACGAAATGCTGGACAAACAACCTGAATGACATGAAGCCTTCCCACAGTGGTCCTTGTGCTTCCAGACACAGTAAGGGCATCAGCAAGGCCTGGGATTATGCAGTTGTTTTCTCTGTCCAACAACACGACACAAGCTTCTGGTGCCTGAGCACCTCTCACATACGAAGTTATGAGTGGGAAGCAAATAAAGTGGCTGTCACTGTCACACATGCTCAACTGAAGTGTGTGGTAATAAACGGCATGAGGTGTGAGGCTGAGTGTTAATGATGAGAGGGTGAAGACGGTTTTGACCAGTGTTCCCCTTTCCAGCCTCATGAACCAGCTCAGTCTTTTAGTTTACAATGGCACGTCATATGAAGTAGGAAAAGGAATAGTGTATGGATTTCACTTTTTCACGTTAAAGTACACCCTCTTTTGATCTTTCAACTAAATCTATGGCCATCTCAGTACTTTACTCTGGATTGTTTTGTTTGTTTTTTTTAACCTGTTTTTTTACCAAAATATACCACACCATAGCCCTTTATTATAACAGGCTGCCTAGATTTCTTTGTTATTTTTGCAATAAAAGTGTAACTTTCAATATCTAATCTTAATTATCATTATTACATGTAATAAATGCTTAAAACGGTGTGTTACAGTAATAAATAAGCCCCCCTAAACGAACATCCTTCCCCCTCCTCATATGAAATTTTGCAACGTTTCAGGAGGTAGGTAAAAGGTAAATGAGCCTCACAACAGCGGGAGACAGAAAGGAATTGGTAACACGTGTTAAGTTTCACTTTCACTTTGTACATACCCATTCTGAGGTATGACTGGTTTTAACAAAACGCAGAGAGATAGTGATAGTGCGCTCAAGGCGCCTCGGAAAAAAAATGGGCGAAGCAAAAAAAGTTTATATATCGATTTATTGATCGATATTGATTAATCAGCAATACGCTATAATCGGCCCGCCGATTAATCGGTCGGGCTCTAGTCTTAAGCACATCATGCCGGCACACTGTGTAGTGTAACAGAGGAAAACACAGAGCAGCATGGGATGAGGCTTCGGATGCTGGGCCAGAATTTTAAACCTGGGTTTGCACTGTGTTCCTGGTGGCCCAGTTTGCCCAAAACGTAGTGCTCCGTTTATGTAACAAAACTTGAATATGGAAGAAAAAAATGGCAAAAAATCCCACAGCACTCTGCATTCCAGGCAAACGGGGCTATTTTGGCCACTGAGAACATGGTTCAGACCCAGCGTAAGATAGTCTACATGTCGTGATTACTTTAACCCACTAGCTAGTTAGACACTATCGTCGTAATTATAACACTTTCTTCCATCTCCGTTTATCAGCCCACCAGACTAAAGTTCCCTATCGTTGGAACTAATACATACAGCGCTGGATTGATGGCCTATAACCGGAGCTGGTTGAAGACTATAGCTTGCTAGTCTCTAGTCATAACAAGTCTACAGTAGGTAGTGGGTTAGTGCTCACTAACTATACCCGAAGCTATTGCAGGGATGTAATCATTAGTGACTTGTCTGCTTTGGGTTAAATACCGATCTTTGAGAATTGAGTCTTTTGTGTTTATCCTGATGAATCGATTAGTTATTTTAAAATATCTACAGATTGATCGATTATTAAAATGATCGTTAATTGCAGCCCTAGTTGTGATCAAAAGTTGGTTAGACACAGTACTGCTCAATGCTTAGCTGCTAGCTGGCTGCAAACGGTGGAATGGATTTCCTGAATGGAGGCGTGTCTCATTACTCCGTGTTTCATTGAGACACGCCTTCATTCAGGAAAACCATTCCACATTTTGCAGCTCGCTAGCAGAGCGCCGGCAGGGAATCACTTGTGGAGTCATTTCAGCAGTAAAGCACAGACATGGCTCATAGATCGGAAATCTCCGCAGGTTGGATCGGAAATTTCCAATCCGTGAATTGCGTTGGTATTGGAACCTAGGTTAAGGTTTACTTTATTATCCTCAAAGGGCAATTCCTTTTACAGCCAGCAGTAGTCAAACATAAAAAACAACAACACTCCATACACACATAAATAAAAAGGGAAAGGAAACACATCGAGGGACAGAGTGTCATGTCATACTATTTAAAAGGCCAGTGGAAACTGGTATAAATTAATTTTTCAGTCTGTTTGTCCTGCACCTGGGCAGACTATATCTGTGTCCTGATGGCAGCATCTTGTATTGTGCAGACATAGGGTGACTTCTGTCTGCAGTAAACGACCGGGCCTTCTTCACCACTCTCACTCTGTAGAGGGAGGAAAGCTCCTGGAGGTTTATGCCTGCGATCTTGCTGCACACCCATACAATATGTTCCAGGCGTTTTTTTATTTTTAATGGTAAGTGATCCAAACCAGCAGATAAAAGAAAATGTTAAAACAGACTCAATAAAACAAGAATAAAACATTTTCAGAAAAACAGAGTCAACATTAAAACTTCGGAGCATCCGCTGGTGGGCCTTTGTGCAGACACCATCACTGTGGGCATTGAATGACAGCTTGGTGTCCAGAATTGTCCCCAAGTATTTGTAGTTTTCCCCCACTTCCACAGACTGGCCCTGGATAAGGGCAAGGGGGAGAGGAGAAGGCTTCCTTCTAAAATCAATGATCATTTCTTTTTGACACATTGATGTCTAAGAAAGAACCATGCCACCAATCACTAAAATCACTGACCACATGGCCATGCTCAGTATCATCATCGTTCAACAGTGACACGATTACAGAATCATCTGCAAACTTAACCTGATACCGATGCTGGATGGGATCGGCCCCATCCCTACTGGGAACCCTATTGTTTTTGTTCGGATTTTTATTGTTTTTAATTTTATTATTTTTATTTTTCCGTTGATAAAAGTGGTGCTGCAGGCTAAACCGTGCAAGGCAGGGCAGTGCAATTTGGAGGGTTGGTCCAAACCCCAACTCCGACGCAAAAAATTACATATGTCCACCAGCAGGGGGCGCTATAACCAAGGCCAATGCGTTTTGGTCTATAACTCCCACAATGTATGTCACACCCAGATGTCAGTCACTATTGGAGCCAAGGTCAGCCAATACCCTTTGTAAATGATTGATTCAGTGAAATACAAACTAGATTATATAACCAAGAATGAAGGTGAAAGGTTCCAAATCTATCCCCAGCACCTTCGTCTGAAACACTAACACAGAAGCGTCAGTAACCGTCAGTGCTCTTTCACAGATGCTTGCTCGTGAAAACTTCAAAAATAGCTTTACTGCCCAAGAATTCTTGTCAAGGTGAAAGTTACAATTGAGTCACAGATAAGCTGCAATCATTAAATGTGACTTTTTTTCTATGTGTAACTTGGTGATACTGAACCTGTTTACATTCACACTAATAGTCTGATCATTATCAGATTATTCAAGTGATTGTGTAAACAGCATAATCAGATAACAGCAGTAATCTGATTATAAGAAATCAGACTAAGACATGAATTTTTCCTCAACACTCCGTCTTCCTGCATGTATACAGGTTAATCTGATTTATTT
>JAPQRQ010000008.1:25207342-25217746 GCA_037367365.1 Apogon talboti | reverse complement strand
AAGCAAGCGATACGGAAACACCAAGTGTATCAGCCTTAAACTCGGCTTTGTCTCACGAGAGCAAGAGATGGGAGATGAGGGGACACGTGTCAGCCAATCAGCGTACAGACCACTGAGACCGCGATTGCTGAGACCGCGAAGTGTGAGGGTTCACTGTACCAGGAATTCCGTCCAAGATTTTTTCCACCCCATTTCTTGGACACTGTTTCCCCGATTTTTTTTTTTTCAAATTTTACACACGTTCTTTACCATTAGGAGAGGTGCTATGCACAGTTTGATGGCTGAATTAAAATTTTTGGAATTTTTTTTTTATGTTTTATAAATTTCAACTTAGACAATTTGTCCAACCCATTTCTCAGAGATTATTCACCCAGTTCTTTTCAAATTTTACACATGTTCTTTACATGCGCCTTTCTCTAAACTTTAGCATTTTTTACAAATTTTTGAAAAGTTTTAAAAAGATTGAAAGTTAAGACTCAAAAGTAATCTCTGGGTAGACAGTGAGCTGGAAGTGTTGTACAACCAGGCAGACACCTAGATTGTGCTTTATTTAGATTTAATATTGTCAGAATCTGCATACACATAAAGTGAGCAAAATAAGCACTAAGTCATGAAATCAGAGACTACAGGTGGGTTTTTGTCTTTTAACAGCTTTTATGTAATTTTGTCTGGTTCCATCATTATCACGTCATTTGTATCTCAGATAAACATCTTGTTTCACTCAGGATGAAAAATCAGCCATTAAACTTGAAAAACAAAATTATTGATGCTGTCCGTTTGAGAAAGAAGGAACTTTTGCCTAAAATGAAAGCTGCGCAACAACGTGGTGACATTGCCTTTCTGAAACATGACCAACTCATCATTCATCCTCGTATCAGCACTCCAAAGCCTCGCAGTGACACTTCATTTTTAAAATCATTGTAGGCTTTATGCACTCTAAAAATGTAAATACAGATTTTTCATGTCTGACACAAAATTACAAAAGTCCTAATACAACCTTGACAAGTAAAGGTTTACAAATAGCTCATTTAAACATATGCAGCTTGTCAAATAAAGGAGCTATATGATTTAATCTTGATTAATAAATTTAATATGATGCTTTATCTGAGACTCATTTAGACAGCTCTATTACTGACTATGAGATTGTTATATCTGGCTATAAGGTCCACAGAAATGATAGAAATAGGTACGGGGGAGGAGTAGCCATCTATGTGCAAAGTAACATCCCTGTCAAGATCAGATATAACCTGATGGTTTCTGGCTCCAAGTTCAACTTTCTCAAAAGAAGGTCTGGCAGGTCTTTAATAATATATTAGGGCGATCACAATATAATAATACCGCTTTTATTGAAAATAATGGTAATATTTTAACTACACCTATTGATATTGACAATTATTTTAACCATTTCTTTTTTGATAAGATAAACAATACAAGACAGAATTTTTTTCATGGACAAATCAAAGGTTTCTGTGATATTGATCATACTTACAATAGTATATCTACAGAACTAATAAAAAACCTTCTAATGAAAGATAAAAAATTGCAAATTTACTTTTAATTCTATACAGTTGCATGAAGTGGATATACTTTTGAGCTCTGTAAAAGTTAATAACCAATTTGGACTAGATTGTCTGGATGGAAAATTCATATCTGTTATATCCGAATATATTACCAAGTTTGCTATATTTTTAATTTGAGTTTAAAAGAGGGTCTATTTCCTCAAGTATGGAAAGTAGCCAAAGTTATGCCCATACCCAAAAACAATAAAGTGGCTTTCTGCAGTGCAAATAGTAGGCCAATTAGCATCCTGCCAGTCCTTAGTAAAATAAAGTTAGTATTTTTGCAAATTTGAAACTATTTTTCAAATTGTAACCTTAGCTCTGAGTCTCAGCATGCCTACAAAGATGGTCATGCTACATCAACTGCATTGGTGCAGATGACTGATGAACAGCTGTGTCAAATAAAAAATTATGTTGGCGCTGTCCTTCTGATTTTAGTGCAGCTTTTGACGTTATTGATCATGGTTTATTGTTAGAGAAATTTTCTGCCTATGGATTTACTAATAGTGCTTTTAAGTAGATAGAGTTACTTAAGAGAGCTCAAGCAGTCTATTTTAATGGAAGCTTTTCTACTACAAGGGGTTTAGAGTGTGGAGTCCCCCATGGCAGCTGCCTTGGGCCTTTGCTCTTCTCTATTTTTACAAATGATCTTCCTCTTGTTTTAAAGAATGTAGCTCTAACTATGTATGCAGATGATTCAACACTGTATAAATCTGGAAATAGTCTTAATGTTTTAAATAAGGCACTGGAAAGCCAACTGGATGGTGTGTCCAACTGGGTAGACAATAACAGGCTTGTTTTGAACACCAGCAAAACAAAATGTATAAATTTTGGATCCAAGATAGCTTTAAAGAATACAAGTTCTCTGTCACTTACTTTAAAAGGAATTTCTTTGCGTGACATGCATGAGGTGGAGCTTTTGGGTTTAACTATTAATGAACACCTGAAGCGGTCAACATGCATAGACAGTATGCACAAAGCTCTCTCTTGGCTACATGTTGAGAATAGGTCAATAAAGCATCTCCTTGTCTTTTTTTATAATGTATGTATTAATATGAAGTCTAGAATTTTGCATTGAAAAATAAAGTATGTGGATAATGGACATTCTACCAGGCAACGGACAAATGGTGACGTAGTTGTTACTGTAGCTAGAACATGTGCAATGCAGAAAACTACTCAGTGGAATAGATTGCCTTGTGCTGTGAAAAAAAATCTATCAATATAAGAAGTTTTAAAATTATTCTTAAGAAAAGACAAAGTAAGAATCTAACAGCAGGGTGAGAAAAGACCAATGAAGAATCTGTCCAAGTTTGAAATATATTTATAAATTACAATACATTTATACATGCTTTAATTGTTTTATTATGCACTGTTGACTATTTTGTAAACTTCTTTTTATATGTATGCATTAAAATGATATACAGTATTTGCTATTTTAAGTGATGGATCCCCGGAAGACTAGTTGTTACCTTGGTAGCAACTAATGGGAATCAATTTTAAACAAATAAACGACATATTTCACAGTACATTTGGTGCACCTGCTGCTTTTTATCTGTACTAGAGTTTACATCAGGATGAGTAAATATTGAAATGTTGTAGCTGTCTGCATCTCTGACCTGCTGTGTGTTTGCGTGTTCAGTCACGTGCCTTCCTGACAGAGTATTACCGTGAACACAACATAGAGCTGCTGCGTGTGCTGAACCGCTTGGGCCAACCGCTGCCATCCTGGCTCCGCCAAGAACTCCAGAGCACGAGTTGGAGCTGAGACCACCATCACCTCACACACAGACATGCACAGAGACAGAGACAGACTGCTACACAACACAACAGCCTGAACTATAGTCTGTGGATGAGGCCCAGCTCAGCCCTGGATTAGACTGGAACACTGTCATGTGGAATGAGGAGCGGGCCTTTGCGCTCCAGTATGAGGTGTGTGTTCAGGTGGGGGTCTAGCAGTCCCGGTCACTGGACGACCGTCGTATCGTGGACTCCGGACACGTCCTGATCTAGGAGCACTATGTGGACGAGGGACCGATGCTAGTGACGTAACACTTGTGTGGATCCAGAAGACAGAGATTGGGGGGGAAAGGGGCAGCTTCTGGACAGCCTTAATGTGAGGACAGACGCTCACTGCATGTGAGGCATACAAATGGATACGCAAACACACCACACAAACAGACACACACTCATCTGTGCAGATGAGTGATCACAAAGTCCATCTTAAACAAACTGTTAGAAATGTTAGGTCTGAATGCAGCTGGGAAGAAGAACAGACAGTAGCCTGAAGTCCACAGCCCACATCCCATATCAAACACACAAATATACACATACACACACTGTATACTGTATGTAGGTGCTGCTTCCCTTCTCTCAGTCTTGGTGTGTTCAGTGTAAATATCATGTGTCCTCTCCATGGTTCACTGAGCTGTTTGGTTCATATGGAGGGAAACATGCTTTTGAAATGATGATGCTTTTATACTTGCTTTTAACCACAATCAGTGTCTCCAGAAATGGAGTGAACCATAAAATAAACCATTGACTATTTTGCACAGTTTTTTTTTTTTTTCCAATTCTTTTTCTTGCTCTGAATGTTTGGAATCAAGTCCTTTTCTTCCCACAACAGAATCTGAAACTCAGTAAGTTGAACCAGCATAGGTCGTCAAGTGGAAAAAGCCATTGATTGATAATGTTTCTCAGTTTAAAATCAATTTACAGTGTGTCTTGTATCTTGGTGAAACATTTCACCATCGCCTGATATATTTCACATTGATCTCAAAGAATACGGTGGAAAAGATTGAAGAGATAAAACTGAACAAAGTGAGAGTTAAGCACTTTTAATAAATTATTTAAATTAAGAAACATCAGATATGGGCTTAAAAAAATAATTTGTGTCTCCATTGAATACTGACAATTGTTTCTTCTTAAGGTTTCCTGAAGTGCCACGGAAAGGTTATATTGGCCAATCATACATCAGTGCCACAGCACTATTGGAGCGGTCAAGGCTGGTCTGTAAACACAGATAAATGAGGCGGCTGCAGTTCCTCAGTGCAGCTCTGTAATGTTGACATTCCTCCATACAGTAGATTTCAATAGTCATACTTGTATGTAAAGGTTTATGATTTATGAAGGGCAAAGACGAGAACCACCTCAGATGCATCCACTATCCTTACTTTTTCATCTGTTCATGTAGTTCACTTCATATATGTTGAGAGATCACAGCAACCTTGACCTCTGACCTCCAAAGTCTCAAATTTGAAGACATTCAGTCGCGTCATACCTGAAATGTTGCCTTTTAAATGTAAGGTGGACAGAGCAGCAGACAGACACAGAGACCGAGCTTCAGTACTTTCATTTACCCCATTGACATGAAAAATAGAATTCAGTGAAGTTGAGAAATGTAATCATGATCAATTTTTATCCTGAATCACCTCCAGAACTAATGGTACAGTTAACGAACTGAAAACACTGACCTCACTGCTAACGAATACTGTTATTTTAAAATGCCACCAACAAATTTTTGGTACTTGATAAATGTTAACACATACAATTGACCTGCCTTATAATGATCCAACATAAAAATAATGCTAACATTAGCTAATGCAGCTAACGTATGTTAACACTGCGCAATGAAGCACCCGAACCACTTGCCCGACACATTCCTCTGATCTAATCCTGTCTGTAACTTGTCACAATTCCCACAACTGCAGTAGAGTCATCTGTCAAGAAAAATATGTTTAAGAATAAGAATGAATCACAGCAGACACATACAGAACCCACTTTATACTGGAAGTGGGCACAGCCTTAATTATGTGTTTATTAATTTTTAAACAAGTGAGTTTTATGTAACTGTTCACCTCTGTTTTTATCACATAGACCAAACCTGTTACTGTACCATCCTGTGAAACATTTATTTCTGGTGTAAAGTTGGTGTAAATTTTAACTTGAAGAGCTGACTCATGGGAACTGTAGTCACAAGAGCTCCCACTCAAACTGAATTAAGGGGATGATTTGAGTTTATAGGAGCTGACTGTTATTACCTATTTTAATTTATCCTAATAGAAAAGGATAATGGATATGGCAAAATCTGAAAAAACGTAACTTTTTTTTTTTTTAACTGCCACTTTAACCCTTGACCCACAGTATGTAAATAATTGGTGTAAATGCAGTTTGTCATCTTTTCATGGCCATCAGGTCTGACCCATTTGGATGTTCAGAGGCTCCTTAGTTACCATGGAAACACTGTCATCTTCTACAACATTGATTCACTAGTAAAACCCATGGAGTTGGATCGATGACAGTGGATGGACACACTGGGTTTATGTTCAGTTAAGATGCCTGATTTTAGGTGAAAAATGCAAAATACAGAGGATAGCATTATAATAAATGGTGATAAATCACGTAGCAAATGTTAAATGTAGAGGAAAAATTCACAGGTCTTTATGGATTAAATAGAAAACAGCAAGAGAATGTTCAGTTTATTACCACCTTATGACCACACTGTACACATGCACCAGTTTATTTGGTTGAAACCAGCTCATAGCAAAGCACATATTTTGTTTTTTTCTTTTTTTTTCTTTTCATAAATTCACGTCAAATTTTATCATTTCATGGAAACACAGCTCCTCAGTTACGTGACAGAACCCAGGTTTGCAGGATCCAAACGGTACAACAACACAGACACACACAGTGTTTAGACAGTGTTAACCAGCCTCACAAACCAAAGGCCATCAGTGCAAATATGAGTTCTGGGAGCGCGGTGCTGAGGTGATTGGCTGTTTCCACTGAGGCGCAGCGTGATGTGGAGCCAGAGCTATTAAAAACTTACAGTGGGTTGTGTTTGGCTGTGAGAGTGGGAAGAAGCACCTCAGTCTGTCACAGCGCTACACCCTCAGAGCTCATGAAAGCCTGGAAAACCTCACAGAGAGTACAATACACAAACACACACTTCAGTCGGGACGGTAACATGAATATGATAGGCTGAGAGAAGCCGACGACAGAACGGAGCCAGTGTGGAGATGGATGGGAAGCTGCTCTCTTGTTTTCTGTTTGTTTTGTATAAATGTCCAAAGGGCCATCACTGTATCATCTCTAATAAAGACATTGAGAGGTTGGAAACATCAGGCTGGACTGTTTTGTACCTCCCTCACCTCTATCAGAAAATGCTGTATGTCACATAAGTAAACAACACCTCAACATTTATTATGGCTGCTCATTATGGAGAGCATCTGGACACTCAAACTGAGAAGGTCATGTTATTACACCTCCTAGAAAACCTGCTAAAGCGACTTCAGAAATAAAGGAGTTAGTATGTTGTGAAAGTGTTACCCAGGGTCCCACAGGGTCTTAAAAAGTCTGAAGTCTTGAATTAACAAATCTGCATTTAATACCTTAAAAAAGTCTTTTAAAAGGTATTAAGTTTGATGTGGTATGTCTTAAGTTATGTTGCCATTAGCATGTTCACTGTAATGTGTTTATGTGTCCAAGCTGCAAAGAAAGTAATGTTAGTATACTCAGTTCCACCTGTTCCAACCCAAAAAATTTTTAATGAAATTAGGAAACACTTATTAACTTTGCAGCCATTGGTGAGAAACATTCAGCCCAACACATGCAGCAGTTAGTCGAGTGCATCGTCCAAGAAAGCTGACTTTGGGAACTTTGGGGGTCAGCACCAGCTAGTGCACCGAGTACAGCAGCAGCAACAAAAATCCACCTCTGAATGATGTTTGGTTCTCCCTGACCCTAAAAGCAGAGGTGTTGGGGACTCTAAATACTGTAGCTAAACACATGTCCTTGCTGTTTATATGCATGTTCCCTGATTCAGACAGTTAGCACCTCTGTGTGTGGCGCTGACAAAACAGTTTACATAGCTAAAATTGGATTAGCAGTGTACATTAAGACAGAGCTCGTTTTGAAAGTGAACAACAGGCCTTTCATTGTTGTGTTTGGCTGTGAAATGGGCATTAAATTCTGTTCTATGTAGTCTTAAAAAGGTCTTTAAAAGTCTTAAATTTGACTTGTAGAAACCTGTAGGAATCTTGTTCCTTATCTGGGCAGAAATAAGAAAAAAATTAAAGGCCTTATGTTGTACTTCTAAAATCCCGATTTCATAAAAAGCACAAAACTTCAGCCTATATATGAATCATCACATAACATGGAATCTATAATAAAAATGCCAAGTTTTCCATTACAGTATTGTTATAACATAGAAGGAATGAAATCTGACATAACTGGTGTGTCTGATTTGACCATAAATAATGTAATGTATTGAAGAGAACACATGAGCACAGGCAGCCGACAGTCAGGTTTCTATTCATTCGTTCGTTCATTCATCCATCTTCTGAACCTGCTGTATCCTCACTAGGGTCACGGGGGGTTCTGGAGCCTATCCTAGCTATCTATGGGGGAAGGCGGGGTACACCTTGGACGGCCAGTTCATCACAGGGCCGACATATAGACATGAACAACCAATCATTCTCACATTCACACCTATGGGGAATTTAGATTAACCAATTAACCTATCAGTGCATGTCTTTGGATGGTGGGAGGAAGGCCCCTTGAAGCTGGAGCAATATTAACATTATCAGTTATGGCATTGAATTCCATTGCATTCCAAATAATTTTAAATTAGAAACAACAGGATAAGATAAGATAAGACAAAACTTCACCAGGAAAGACATCGACACCTTCGTTCCACCAGCATGGCGAAATTTCACAGTTAACAGCAGCAACTTACAACAAGCAATCACAGAAAAAGACAGGTAGAAAAAGCACACGAGTGAAAATGAAAAATAAGAAATTTGGTATTTATAGAAATATTTACATAAATTAAGAATTTGAATAAAAAATTTAAATTTGAATTAAAAATGATAAATGGAAAAAATTTAATCTTTACATATTTACATCATCATGGCTGCACATGTACATGGTATGATATGGGGGTGGGGTCACTGGAACTGTTGTAAAGTCTGATGGCTGTGGGAGGAATGACCTGTGGAAGCGCTCCTTCTTGGACAGTGGACGTAAGAGTCTGGTGCTAAAGGAGCTGCTCAGGGCCTCTACAGTGTGGTGCAGGGGGTGGGAGGGGTTATCCATGATGGATGTCAGCTTTGCTACCATCCTTCTGTCCGCCACCTCCTCGATGGAGTCCAGTGGGCAGCCTAAGACAGAGCTGGCTGTCTTTATCAGTTTATTGAGTCGCTTCCTGTCTCTATCCGTACTGCCCGCTCCCCAGCACACGATGCCAACAGTAGAGGTATTGCACTAGCATGTATAATAACTACAATTTTTGTAATATAATGGATTAATTATCATTCAAATATTTAATAGCACACTGGTAGTAAACATTACTCAAGAAACAAAACAAAAATACCAGCATATTTATAGAAATTATATTATGTGTATATTAAGGATCCAACGGTACAGTTTATCCACAGTTCCGTATGTATTGCGGTTCTTGAGTCACAGGTTCACGGTACGGTTCGGTTCGGACGCAGAGCCCCAGGACTTAGAGTGACCAGATAACAAATCACCAGATGAGGGACAAAGACTATGTTTGTGTGGGACAATGTGAGACACCAATGCATGGAAATAGTCTAAGGTAACCTAAGGAAAAAAATAAAGAATACATTTTGCTCCTTAGCTTATAACATTACTATGGTTTGACATCTAGTTGATTCAGTATCACATTAACAACTATGAAAATGAAAACTTGATATATTTGATTTAAATGCATCTTTCCCAAATTTGTTCACATAAGAAAACAGTGTCAGGAAGCTTTCATGGTCTTTTCCAATTCCTCTTCTAAACATACTGGACAGTATACAGTCAAACACAATATTCAGTCAATGCTACTGTTGATCTGTCAGTAGAACCTTAGTACTTTAAAGGGGCGGGGCTTGTCTGTCTGTTCTCCAACAGATAGAACCCACACAGCCCCTGTACAACTCCAGTCCAAACACCACCACATGAAAGTATTTGCTCTAGTACAAACCAGTCAGGTTAAACCTAACTGGAGCTGATGGAGAGCCTTAAGGCTCCACAGAATCAGACGGACTGTGCGCGTAACTGTGAACGGCACCGACACCACATGTACTGTCCACGGATATTTGAGGTTTCATACCGTACCAGTTTCCTACTTTCTCAGGACACTTTCCTACATTCCCACAGAGCAGTCTATTGTGTGACACCGCGTATGTGGAGTTTGTGTGGTCGTAAAAATTGAGCTTTGCGTAGATGTGTCCGCTTTGGGTCGAGTACGCGCATACGTCCACGGAGTCAAGTACACCTGACTGTGTGGGTGAACTGGATCCGAGTTCTGTTTAAGTCAAAGGGGCTGGGTGCAGCCCACAGCCGGGCTCTGCATCCAATGCTCCACCAATGACAGTAGAATTCAGTCATCTTGCAAAGCTCTAATATAAATGCCAGTTGTCCAGAAATGTCATTTGAAAATGACAAATGAGCCGTACCACATACATGCTCGTACCGAACCGTGAGGAGCGTACCTAACGGTACGACGGTACGACGGTATGATGTACCGTTGCACTCCTTGTGTATAGTTCATTTATATATGATCAAGCGACACATCATCTGCCCTGCTCCATGAATGTCTTGTTCCAGTAGTCAATTTGACATCAGAATGTCCTGGTTCCCCAACACCTGACACAGACCTTGCTGTCCTGGGCGACGTCCGAGCCGGTATGACTCTATCATTAATTGTCGTATTGTAGACCACTGAGCTAGCCAGTCACTGACAAATCCCTGGGGACCTGCAGGCAAATGGCAATCATGAGGAGGCAGCTCAGAGGTCAGCCACAGCCAAATACCTACAGAGGGTAAGGCAGGTCCT
>JAPQRQ010000008.1:25163102-25175154 GCA_037367365.1 Apogon talboti | reverse complement strand
AGGTGTGATGGAAGAGGGCAACATCTAAAACATGCAGGACACCGGCCCTCGAGGACCAGGATTGCCCACCCCTGGGTCAGACAGATACATATAGATAATGTAATTTCCTGTCACATGATCTTCTTTTGCAATATTAAAAAAATGGCCTCTCTTAAGGGTGGTTAGACAATCTTGACAATTGATTAAGTTTGCTTGACTGTCAAGATTCCCCAAATAAATACTGAAATTTAAATAATTATTCAAAAAATGCTTTCAATCCCTATGACATGACTGTAATGGGAGATTATGCCAAACTGTATTTTAAAGCTTTTTAATCCAAATTTTGCACTTTTTAATCAAGGTAAATTATTTGGTGCAGGTTTTTATGGTTACACTACTTAGACATTTTCATGCAAAACTCTTACACACCCAAAATAAATTAAATCTTTATATTTTCCATTCAAGACTACTTTTAAAGATGTCTTTGAGAATTCTGTAATGTTATTTTAAACTTTTAAGTCCTTTAAATGTATAGAAATTGCTGGGGAAAAATGTACGGGCATCACATCACTGACCCTCTACTTTGTGATGCAGTGCCTTCCTCTGTAGAAACCTCTCTGTGCAGTGCTTGCCCAATTAATATGCAAGTGACCTTTTCTTGAAAATCATGAAAAAAAGTTTTAGTATCAAGTATTTCAGGCCTTGTACTTTAATAAAATCCTCTACAAAGCTTTCTAATATCCTACATCACAGACCACTTGAATAAGTGTGCTACATTATTATACAAGTCCTATTCACCTTTGACCTTGTGCATGAAAAGTGACCTGACTGAAGAGGAAATGAGTCAGATTGTCAAGAGCCTGAGCAAGGGGGAATAAACAAATGATATACCCAAGAAATTGCAGCCACTGAACCATAAAAAAGATATGCTCAAAATAGTCAGGATGGGAGAACACCAAGAGTAGAAAAAGCTTGTGGAACATTATCAAGTGGAGGTTCAGAATCAAACGAGAGGTTAAAAAAGGCCCTTAGCTGACATTTTAAAGCCATTGTTGAAGCGGTGAGGCTTGATGTACCCAGGTCTACTCACTGTAGGACGCTAAGAGGAGTGGCAAGTGTCCGAAAGGTTTGAAGTCTTACAAATCCAGCTTCTAGGCTATATTCACTGATGAATGGTGGGCAACTCTAGACGGACCAGATGGGTGTGCATGCCGCTCAAATTCCACTGCAATGTCAACAATGCATTAGAGGTGTTATATTCTTGGACTGCCATTGTTGATGATGAGTTTGTTGGTCCTTTTTGGGTTCAGGGTGGTGTAAAGGTGAATTCTGAGGGGCACTGCACTTTCCTCAAGACAAATTCCCTTCAATGATGGAAAAGACAATCCGCTGAAGTGAAGAAGATGCTAATGTTCATGCATGACCGCACTGTCACATGCCTCACATTATTCCCAAGACTGGTTGGCATCTCAGGGCTTTAAAGATGATTGTGATGAACTGGCCTGCCTGCTCAAGATCTTGTCCATAATAAACAAAATAATTAACTGTGATGGCATGCAAAACAGCTCAAAATACCAGTTTGGAAAGCCATACAAGGTACAGGACCCAGTGTCAGCAAAGAAGTCAGAAGTTTAACTGACCCTTTGGCCCTTCTTTGATAGGAAAGGATGCTATATTGGACATTACAGAAGCATCTTATAACTGGCATTTTTCATAGTTTGAAAACAGTATAGAACATATTTTCAATCAAAACATTTCAACGGTGCCGAATTTTTATTTTTCATAAGTTATATGCTCTTATTACCTACATGCATAATAATTTGGCACACTAATTTCTGCAGATTGCACACTCGTTTAAAAAACACAGCTTACAATGCTCTGAGTACTCGGGTCCAGGCTTGGGTGGGGGCGGGCCAGAGACCAGCATGGACAGAGGTGTTGGCGCTGGACACCGAGACCAAGGCTTTCTACTCCCAGTGGGCTAGCCTTTCTAGCCGCAACAGTCTCCTCTAACGCTGTTGGCAGTCTCCTGGGAACAACAGAGCCATCTTCCAACTCCTGGTGCCCCACTACCTGTGCTCCAAGGTACTCCATCTTGTCCACAGCTCGGTGAGGTAGGGCCATTTCGGCATCAGCAAGATCCTCCTGCGTCTACACTCCCGGGTTCTGCTGGCCGGAGTGTCGCCAAGGCATGGAGCTCTATGTCCATCACTGTGACACCTGCACTGCTCAGAAGGATCCACCTCATCGCTCACGTGCCCCCTTGCAGCATTGCCAGGTGGAGGCCCACATGGAATGGGTGGCAGTGGATGTGTTAGGTCCGTTTCTAGTCACCTCTGTGTCCTGGTTGCACTGGACTACTTCACCAAATGGCCTGAGGCCTATGCTGTTCCTGACCAGAGTGCTGTGACCACTGCCAAAAATCTGGTGAACAAAATGTTCTGCTGTTTTGAGGCCCCAGAAGAGCTGCACAGTGACCAGTGACCAATTTCGAGGCCCAAGTGTTCCAGGAGGTCTGCAAGCAGCTGGGCATTAAAAAGACACAGACAACACCACTGCATCCCCAGAGCGATGGGTTGGTCAAGTGGTTTAGCCGCACCCTGGTCACCCAACTGGCCATTCTGACCACCATCAGGACTGGGACCTGCATCTACCACTGGTCCTGTGGGCGTACCAGACAGCAGTACAGGAGTCAACAGGGAGCACCCCAGCCACTCTCATGTTCGGGCGAGAGCTCCAAACGCCAGTGGACTTAGTGTTTGGTCCCCCTCCTGAGCCGTGGGTAGCAGGTGAACCTGGGCTGGACTATCTTTTCAACCTTTGTGAGCAGCTCAGATGGGTGCATGAGATGACCAGGAAATTTCTTGTGGATGCGGAAGTCTGTCAGAAATGGTCCTATGACACACAGTCTCAGGCCAGTGAGTACAACCCAGGGGCGCTGGTGTGGGTTTACTGTCCTGAGCGGAAGAAGGGCATTTCGCCAAAATTAATGTCTCTTTGGTTGGGACCATGTACAGTGATGGACCGACTGTCTGATGTAGTCTACAGTGTGAGGGTTTCCCGGAGGAATAGGGTGGTGGTGCTCCACTCCGACCGGCTTGCTCCCTACCAGCCCTCGGCCCCAGCTGTACCCAAGTCAAACACTGCTCAGCAGGGTCCGGTGGTCCTTGGAGACTCCAAGGAGCCTGCCCACCTGATCGCAGCGCCAACGCCAGCTTCCCAAGCATTTGAGGGACTTTGTGGTTGCTGGGGACAGCTAGCCAGCTGGGTGGGGTCAGTATGGTGTGTCTGCTGCATTGCATTGTGGGAATTGAACATTTTACTTGATTGTGTTCTGTTTTATATGCAGGGGTTCAGCGGGGGTATTGTGTTTTTGTAAATTAGAGTAATGTTTGTGTATGATGATGATTATAGGCCCTTTTTATGTTTATTTTTATGTTCTGTAATGTACGTTGATTGGAAGCTCCAAAGACGAGTTCAGAAATGTGTCTTGGTCTCAGTTCACAAAATTTATTCTGGTCACATGTAAGATATAATCATCAGCACTGCTCTCCAGAGACAAAAGCTCACGCAAGAACTCAGGTCTCGAGAGCCCTGTTTTCCGGGTGTGATTCATATTTCTTGGGTTCACTTCTTGGGTGGCTCCACCCCAAACAATAGGTTGGACTTTCAGAACGTCATCCGACTTCGTCCTCTGATTGGACCTCACCTATTGACGTGACTTGCCAACCACTAGTTCACGCCTTGCTACTGGGATGTGCTATGCACAGTGTTGTGACTGTTGTCTTAGACGTGTATCTATTGGAATGCAAGGACTCAGCTCCCTCTATCTACAATGTCTCCTTCTATTATAAACAGTCTGTCCTGCAAGCAGAACTTGACCCTGAATTTATCAGTGGAGAAAAGTGACTTTATCAGTAGCGAAAAGTACCACTGTGAGGCAAAAGCCAGAGCACAATACTAGTAATACAATCATTTATAATCAATTCATAGTATTTAAAATAACACTATAATTATTCAACCATGAGTGAGGGCGGTAGGCCGAACAATGTATCTGTTATCTGTAATTATCAAGCTTTTTGTCCTCCTGTTAACAACTTTGCACTTGTTAAAATAAAGATCACTTCCTGTTCTCCGAAATTCTCTTAGAGCAAACTTCCTGCCAAACTCCCAACCGTCCATGCTACAATATTGAATAAAATTCCAAATGAATATTATACAATAGTCAAAGTCAATTAACTTTACATTAAAGGCTAATTATACTTTTCATTGCTCTAGGATGTGACCTAAATACAAATCTTTACAATAGAAACTCCAACCACATAATCATCGAAGTATGTAGTATTATGGCATTGTGAAATTGAACATTAAATTGTAATTCGTGTTGCTAAATGTACTAGTCCTGTTCTACTTCCATGTTCTGTAAACAAGGAAAAAAATAAAAATAAAATCACCAATCAAAAATAAAGCACGCTAGCGTCCCTATTTGGCGTCACTTCCGCCTCCTCCTTAGCAAACCAAGATGGCGGCCGTCGTAGAGCGAGTTGATGGATGTGTTGGGTCCTTGGACCCAGACGCGGTGTCGCCGAGACAGTCCACCCCTCCGCCGGACCAGCCGCACCAGAACAACCCGCTCTTAGGACTGCCTATCGTGGCCATTGAGACTATACTCAATTTTCTGTCTTACGATGAAATCAGCCTGCTGCGCTCGGTAAGGAGAACAAAAACAAGCCAGCTGGAAGGGGAACAAAGCTAATGCTAGTTACATGCAACACATATTTTTGGAGAATGTTGCTGGTCATGTACAGTTTCAGTAAAATTACGTGCGGATAGTATTTAAAGGCCGTGGTTAGCGTGTGTGCAGCCGTGCAACTGTAGCCGTGGACCGCAGAGCCCATTGTGCTGTTTTCTAATTATCAGGACAATCTAGCAGAGACTGGAATAGACGATACACCACAAACACACCTAAAGATGGACGTGGCTGTCTGATAAAAGGGATCGAGGGGCAGTCAGTAATTATGATGTAAATTGTATAAGCATAATCGCTGTACAGTGCAGATCGTCTCTGTTGTCGCTACTGCCTAGTAGCCTGCTTTTAGATAACCAGTGTGGGAGCTCAGCTAACTAGTAGTCGTTGATTTACCAATTTACACTCAGTCAAAGCTGTTCACCGCGGCTGATTACAAATCCTTCACTCTGTGCTGCTCTGTGCATGCCGTGGAAATTATTGATATGGCTCGTGCAAGCATACATGTTGTCCTAGGGTTAGCCTTACATAGGAAAGTAGTCAGCAGTCGATGAACTTGTAATAAATTTTCCTTTTAACCTAAACTTTCAAACTCTGTTGTTGATAAAACATCTTAAAGTCTTAAGGAATATTGTAGTACACTAGATAAAGTGACTAGGCCTGTAGTGCAGGATATGTTTTCATTTTTAACCCTCAAACACCCAAATAGCCACTGGCAACCAAAATCATCTACTGATCTAAAATGTTTAATAACTTTTGAACCACTAAACCTATCAATATCTTGAAATAAGTCCGGTAAATACAGTTTGTCATCTTTTCATGGTCATCAGATGTGACCCATTTAGGTGTTCATAGGCTCCATAGTGAATGTGGAAACACAATCATCTTCAACATTGATTCACCATTAAAACCCTTGGAGTTTGATAAATGATAGTGGATGGAGACACTTTATGTTCATATCTTTACTGAAAAAAGTCACTTCTTCAGTTTTCTGTTTTTTGATATAATACGTCTTAACTTATATCTGAGCTTTCATTACATCTACACGATCAGTAAATTAGATGTAGGAAAGTAGCACTGGGTCTTGATGGGTTAATGTAAGTTCAATATAGAATATAAAAAGATACAAATAAATAAAGGACCTGGTCAGCAAAGTCTCTTGGACCCCTTGCCTTGTATTTGAATGACTTACAATTTAGCATAAGTCACAAGGTCACAGAAATAAGCCTCTAATCAACATAAGTAAAACATAAATATATCAAGTGTCTGTTAGGATTTTCTGACAGACATGACTCTTTATCAGTATCTGACCCCATCATACAGAACAGGAATCCATCATGACACAGCAAATCATCACAAAACTGTATGTCAGTCGCTATTTTAGTGTCACGTAAACAGCACATTCCCTTTGAATGTCTTTTTATGAGGCTTTTTCCTAAATGGAGCATTTTCCCCTTATGGAATATACTGATTATTAATGCAGATTAAGGAGCATTCTTCAGACATGCATACAGCACATTCAGAATGTTTCAGTTGGGGGTTTTGCCACAATTACCTGTATCAACTGTAGTAGAGGTAAAAGTCTTCTGTGGTAGAAAGGAATGTCCAAAGAAAGGCCCACATTTCTGGTCAAGAGAAGAGAAACGCTTTTAAACATTAGGAAGGAAGATACTTACAGGTTTTTAGTTGGAATGGATATATAATATTTTACCTATACTACTGTTACTACAACAAACAATGTTGCTCATCAATATGATACTTTGACAGTGTTTTTATACGTTTTGGTTTTTTTTTTTTTAAGTTGAAGTTAGTCTTATGGTTCAAATTGTGAAAATAATTATTTGCATAATTTTCTAATTTTTAGTGTAGGTCTATATAATATTTATTAAAACAGGATTTGTTATGATAGCAATGTGAAACAATTATTTACAGCAAAAAAATGTTCTTTCACTCATGATTCCTAAGTATAAAACTGAATGCATGACTGTCAGTATTTGGACAGTATGGCTGGCTTACTGAAGCCTCCTGGTCTCTGAACAACAGGGCAGATGATGCTCTGACCATTTTACATCAAATTGTTGAACGAACCCACACAATCGACACTTTCAACTACTAGCTGTTCATATGTGTGTTCACAACTGCTAGCATTGCATTACATAACTCTAGAAAAGCACTCGGAGAGCGCAGACCTCCGCCAAGGCAGCTCAGTTCCCCACCATGCTACTGTAACATATAACCCTTGAAGTGGGTTACCTAGCAACAGATAAACAAGACATGCCAGCTGAGAGGGTTACTTAGCAACAGATAAACAAGACATGCCAGCTGAGTGGTTATTCAACTGAAATAAAAAAAATTCCTGCATCACCCACAAAATCTAATCACTTATTCCTTGTCCCATTTCGGACATTTCCTGAAAATGTCATTAAAATCCATCCATAACTTTTTGCGTTATGTTGCTAGCACACAGACAGACAGACAGACAAACCCTGGTGAATACATTAACCTCCTTGGTGGAGGTAATAATAACTATTGAACGGACCCACAGCGAAACAATGGACACTTTTAACCACTAGCTTGTGTTCATATTTGTGTTCAAGACTGCTAGCATAGCAGTACATAGCATAAGCAGGGCAAACAGATGAACTACGAGCTAAATATCCAACTGAATTTCTTAGCCTGTATGTATTTTTGCTAGGTTTTGTGATGGGTCGCTCATGTTTACACCAGAATATGCAAAGACTTGTCAGCAAATGAAGTACCCTCTTTTCCATGCTGTTCTCTGTGAACACCAGGATGTCCAAGTGTGTTTGAGCTGCTCAGTGCTAAAGTGTGTGACAGAGTGGGGATTGAAAACTGCAAAAATACATCACAAGCAAATGTCTTAGAAAACAAGTTGGTCAGGAAAAAATTGCCGAACACCTTTAATGTTACTACAATACAAAGGTGACTTCTTTGCTTATTAATGCTCCATTTTTACTTTTTTTGGCCAGGGGCCTGTTTACTACCAGGTTTTGGTATTCATCCACAGTTTTTACATAGGGACAGATAATGTAAATGGGACATTTTCAAGACCACAGTTGAAGGAACAAAAGAGATAATTTGTGTTCACATGATCCAACATCCCTTACCAATGGAAAACTTTGTAACGGGAACGTTTCTGATGCATTCACATTCCATTTCACTTAACCTACTTTACCTGGCTTGCATTACACCACCCTCTGTAGTGAAGTTACTTACATTATCTACCTTCTCTACATATATGCACAGAATTTAAGTGCTCTAAAGCTACTTGCTTGTCAGTTTTCACGCCCATCTGACTTGAAATAACTGAGGAAAATTGAGGTTGAAGGTCAGGACTGAGCTAACATATACTTTATTACAGGGCTGTGACCCAAAAAGCATTCACCCGTAGACCACATGCTATAGTTGTGGCCAACAGTTTTGGGAATGATGACTGGACTCTTAAAAATGTACAAGCCCACATAATAAAAAAACTTAGGCTGTATTTTTTTTTAACTATCATAAAGTAGATTTTAATGTCTGTTACATCACTGCAGTGTATAGTCAAGCTCCACTTGGTCTGAGTAGGATGTGGCAGCAGATCTGTGCTGTGTCGTGTTGGGCTAGTGCCACGGCCTCTAGAGTTAATAATGGCCGCTCTACACAGTACTCGTGTTTCTACCAAACGTGCCTGAAGTGTCCCACAGCTGAGTCGCCACTCAGCTTAGGTAGAAACACACGGCGAGTCTATTTCTGACCAGCCAGCTTCACACTTAGCACAGAGCAGTTGAGACGGACAGTAAGTCAGATACTCAAAAAGCATAGAGGATCCAATCAGTATTCAAAATAAAATATACCACGTAGACTCCTGATGGTGTAAAATAATACCAAACGCAACCAGTACATCAAATACTGACACCAAAGAGTTATGAGGTGGAATATATTTATAACAGTTTAATCAGACACAAACATTTGATCCATGTTGTTCAGACCTCCACTTAAACTTATTAACTTTGCCTATATGTTGCAATAAAATATGACCTATTGTAAAAACAATTAAAACAGACAAAAAAAAAAATTTTACTACTTGGCCTCTTTTATCTATGGTTGAAAGTAGAGCTGCAGCTATCAATTACTATTACATTTATTTGAAGAGGCAAACAAAAAGTAAAAATATGAAAAAGACATGTCTGAAAATGACAACTTGTCCTTTATTCCAGAATAAACTGAGACAACAGCCACAAAAAGTATCTAAAAGTAAAAGGATATGAAAAGTCTATATAGATGTGTGTGTGTGTGCATTTTTTGTGTGAGTGAATGAGTAGTAGTATATGTTTCATCAGTTCCTTAACCAAAAGTTACAGCAAAATATGAATTAAAGTAATGCAGCAACATTTAGTTTTTCTTGAGCTAAAGTTAATGACATAACTAGTGACTGCTGCATACATTCTTGTGTTGGCCCTGCCCTCACGACTAATACAGACCAGGGGTTTCCAGTGTAAATGCTGCATCATCAAAGTCATGATGATCTTGTGATGAACAAGCTCTGAACCACAGTGGACGCAATGGACTTTTTAAAAATGTATTACCTCCGCCAAGGAGGTTAGTGTAATCACCAGGGTTTGTTTGTTTGTTTGTTTGTTTGTCTGTCTGTCTGATTGTGCAAGACATAAATCAAAAAGTTATGGACAGATCTTAATGAGATTTCCAGGAAATGTCCAAAATGGGACAGGTGAATCGATTTTGGGAGTGATCCACGATTATTTTATGGCATTTTCAGTTGAATAGCCTCTCAGCTGGCATGTCTTGTTTATGTGTTGCTAGGTAACCCACTTCAAGGGTATTATATGATACAGCATCACGGTGGAGAACTGAGCTCCCTTGGCAGAGGTCTTCGCTCTTCGAGTGCTTTTCTAGTTTATTTATTTATTATCTTTTTTTTTTTCATTTTAAAGTTGTGCCACACTTTATTTTCTGCCTTTTTGTCCTTGTCTCTTCTGAGCTACGCTCCATGTTGTTTGTGTTGATCCTAGCATCATGTGCATCACAAAAAGCGTCCGTGTGAAACACAACAGTGGAACCAATGTTTAACAGCATTGAAATTTAGGAAATGCTTTGATTCAAGAAAATTACAAATGAATATTTTTTAAAAATCTATTCAAGTAGATTTATGGTTTCAGTTGTAGTTGAAACACAAAAAGTCAACTAAAAATGACCACATCAGGGGGTCAGACAGACACCCCAACACTTCTGCAAAGTTCCTGGTTTAGATTGATGCACTTCGGGGGATGGAGTCAAATTACACCAGAGCTGTGACGTGACCACCCCTGTTGGGAAGCCTGGGTCACTCTACGGAGGCAGTAATCTGTGTGTGTGTGTGTGTGTGTGTGTGTGTGTGTGTGTGTGTGTGTGTGTGTGTGTGAGTGAGTGAGTGAAGCAGTAGTGAGCCACTCACTGTTGGGCACCTTTTTTAAGGTGTGGAACCCAGTTCTTCTATATACATGTCTCAAGAATTCTCCCTAAGCTGGAATGGTATCAGTGTTTCCTACTTGTGTTACTTGGGGAAAGAGGTTTCATTCAGAGTATCTAAATGTAATATTCTAAAATGTCATATTCACAACAATAGGGAAATATTAGTGTGCATGTAAGCTTAGTGAGTATTTACATCATGGAAAGTGGGTGGCAGAGGGCATAGTTCTACAGTCATGGCCAAAAGTTTTTGGAATGACAAACTGACTGTTTGCTTAAATGTGATTTGTCAGTAGAAGTCTTTGAAATTTATAGAAAACTTCTAATTATTCTTCAATGTACCCCAGAAATGCATAGAATTAAAAAAACAAAAACAAACAATTTTTCTCAAAATTTAGTATTATGTAGGTTTCAAAGACTTATTGACAAATCACATTTAAGCAAAGAATCAATTTGTGTTGATTATGTTGATGGATTGGTTTATGACCACGTACCTGCTGTGAACCTGCTTGCTCTTTTCTGTCCATCCTGTCCAGGTTTGCAAGCGCATGGACATGATTTGCCAACGTGTGCTGAACCAGGGGTTCCTGAAGGTGGAACGATACCACAGTCTGTGTCAGAGGCAGGTCAAAGCCCAGTTGCCCAGGTCAGTGTCACACGCAGTGCTGAAATACAGTCACCTGGGAAATGGCCTCACCGTCTCCATTGGCTGGGAGTTTGAGGACCCCTTGTGGTGTGAGACAGAACTACATGGGAGACTTGAATAATATTTTCATCTGCGCATAGAGGTGCATTTGAATATTACTTATGACCAATAAAAAAATAAAAAATAAAAAAAAGGGTTTTCAACACTGAAATATATGGACTACTGAAATGCATGAACATGTATAGCACGCAATTCTTGGTCAGGGCTCCCTTTGCATGAATTATTGCGGTAATGCTGCGTGGCGTGGAGGTGATCCGTCTGTGGCACTGCAGAGGTGTTATGGAAGCCCAGGTTGCTCAGATAGCAGCCTTGAGCTCCTCTGCATTGTTGGGCCTGGGGTCTCGCATCTTCTTCTTCACAATACCCCATAGATTCTTTATGGCATTTAGGTCAGGTGAGTTTGCTGACCAATCAATCCGAGGGATACCCTAGTCCTCAAACCAGGTATTGGTACTTTTGGCAGCGTGGGCAGGTGCCAAGTCCTGCTGGAAACTGAAATGAGCATCTCCATAAAGCTGGTCAGTGGAGGGAGGCATGAAGTGTCTACAACTTCCTGATAGATGGCTGCATTAATCTTGGACCTGATAAAACACAGTGGACCAACACCAGCAGATGGTCTGGGTCACGTACAGTGTGAAAAGTCTTTACATGACACTTTACACTCTTCTTTCTTACAGACTAGTGCTGCAGCGACTAGTCGACGACTACTTTATTCAACAGGTCATTACTGATGTCATGCCCTGTTTGAGGAAAATGTTTATTTTATTGTTGATTGCAACTTTTTAGTATTTAGTTGTTTGTTTGTTTAATAAACTTTGTTAAGCACTGTAATTGTTATGCACAAAATGCACTTTCCTTTAAGGGGAATGAACATATTTTATTGCTGCTGCAGTATTTGTTGAATATTGAATATTTGTTTAACAAACCTTATGCACCAAATGTTCTTGTTGAAGGAAATAAAATGTATTGTATTGCTGCAATAATGAATAAGAGCCATTGTTTTTTCTGCAGTTAATAATCTGACTAGTCCAGCGGTCCCCAACCTTTTTTGCGCCACGGACCTGTTTAATGTCTGACAATATTTTCACGGACCGGCCTTTAAGGTGTGGCAGATAAATACAACAAAATAAAAAGATACGACCAGCAAAAAA
>JAPQRQ010000008.1:25147102-25157968 GCA_037367365.1 Apogon talboti | reverse complement strand
TGTGCAGGTGCGGTTCAGGAAGTGTGACGACTGAGCGCCCCAAAGACCTGTCTGTGGGCCTCAGTCCTGGGGCTTCTGTGGAAGACCTGATCCACAATTATACAAAGGTGAGACCGTCCTCTAGAGCTGACTGTCCACATTGTGCTGTGAGACTGAGGCAGTCACAGACATGACTCAACCTAAGGGGAAAATGGACAGGTCTGTGGTGTGACATGTGGGACACTGTTAATGTCTCATCAGGTCTGGGATCAGACACAAAGGCATCAGCCCATCTCAAGTCTAGGAGACAGCAAGAGATCGAGAGACTTGTGAAAGAAGATGGCTGAAACAGATCTGCATCTTTAATTTCTCATAGATGTGGAGGGAATCATAGGACTTGATACATATGCAAACCTTTAAGAATAAGTATTTTTTTGCCAGACATCCTCACACAGGACCAGTGGCTTTATTTTACTGAATAACAGAAGTGTGAAACACTCCATAAACTGTTTATTTTAATGCCTGAACATGAGATGCAAAAACAGAAGCAACAAGACAACACAGTCCTGTGGTGTCCATTATTTTGTAACTCTTTATATGTTCCTTGTTTCACGTCTTTCACACTTACTGACCTGTGTTTAATGTCGTTTACCATTGGTAACTGATCAAACTGAATATTATTAAATGTAAATGACCATGTTCAACCACCTTTTGCCTTATTACTCATTTTATTAATCTGTGCTTTCTTCTGACTCCAATACAACTTTTTTTAATTTCATTCAAAGTATTTTTTGTTTCATTTATTTATTGCATTAATATTATTATTATTCACATTATTCCTTCTTTCCTTTTATTTAATGTAGTATTTAAAGCATTTACAAAACCAAAGTGGATAATAATGGTCTGAGTATTTGTACTGGTTTGTGGTCCTTTTCTAAATATTTTTGTTTTTCAAGGTTGAATGAACAGAATTTTCCATAATAAACTGAGGAACAAACTATGTTTACAGAAAATAACCCTGACTGTGTTGCTTTTTTGCAGCACTGTTGAGTGTAATTACATGACATGTATTAATTATTTTCCTCTGTTTATAATATTGCCTCTTTTTGTAACAGAATCAGAGGTATGGATTCAAGTATTATGTAGTAACCTTATTTAACCCTTAAAGACCCAAACAGCCATCGGCAAACAAAAGCATCTACTCATCTATAATATAATACCTGTTGATCCACTAATCCTATCAGTAAATAACTGAGGTGAAATGCAGTTTGTCATGGTTTCATGGTCATCAGATATGAAACCCAGTAAAACCCATGGGTTCATATAGACTGTGTTGTTCTTGGTTTATTGTTATTAGTACTAGGTTTTGAGTAAGAGGTTTACATTTTTAAAGATGAAGTATGTAGTAAAATGTAATGTCATATATATGGACACATATATGACGGCTCTGTTACTACCTCCAGAGGCGTTACAGAGGTGGGACCAAACGAGCCCTCCATTTCGTTTACACAGACGCCGTTCCGGAATAAAGACCCGAAGGTTCCAACGTATTTAACAGAAGACACAGGAGACAAAAGGCTTCACATGTAAAGTTCCTTATTTTGGGTTTGTTAATTTTACGTGCTCGTTCCACTTCAGCTACATCGTTCCCATGCCCAAAAACACACAAAAAAAGAAAGTTTAAAAAAAAAGGACCAAGGTGAGCCGGCCAACTTAACATAAGGACGGTATGTGAGCCGGACCAACCCTGTACAGGGCCGTAGGATCTGACCACAGACCGCTACCCCTACCCTACACAACACAACCCGCACTAAATCCTAACCAAAGAAAAGCCCAAAACAGGACGTCCGGACCCACCTGGTCAAACAAAAAGATAAAGCTAATCAACAAGAGCTAAGGAGCAGCCTGCATGCCTGAGGTGAAAAAAAATTAATTAATTAAAAAAACCTCACTAAGAGGCGGTTTAAGGGCTTGTGGCAGCAGATTAGTGTTTGTGGATATACATACATGAGACCAGGGTATGTGTCCCATTTCATGGGAACCACAACACTAACCAAGCCTGTAACCATGGCACTGTTCAGGCATCTGATGAACTGCCCTGGATGTTGGACAGTGATGCTCAGGGTATTCTGGTGTCAGTATGTGAGGCCCTGACCATACGCCAATTTCTAATGAGTTTGGAGTGACAAATTGTAATTATGTAATCATATAAGGCCCTTTTCCACTGCAGGGACTTTTCCAGGAACTTTGAGCATTTTCAGGAACGTTGAAAAACCCTGCATCTGCATCTAAATTACCGGGGTAAAAACGTTCCCTCACCCCCAATCTTTCCCAGAAAAAGCTCAGGCGGAAAGCTCGGCCAATCATTTCGTTTGGACCGAATAAAATGATTGGTCAGGCTTTTATCAGAAATATATGAGAATGAAAGATTGTTGAGTTTCACACCCTGGTGGATTTCTTTTACATTCTAGTTTGCCACACGCTTATTAGGAGCATTTTAAGATTACAAAATGCCACATCGTACGGTATAGCTTTACGAGCAGGACCTCAGCAGTGGTTTTTATATATGCCAGACTTTCTTGATCCTCTTTTCCCTTTCTTTGTTTATTGTTTCAACCATGGATCTTTTCTTCTCGGTGACTAATTTATATTGTGTCCATGCAAACATGGCCCTTCTGTGGTGATCACTTTTACAATGGTCTTAAAACCCACCATCTTTGCAGAGTGCCTTCTTCCAATTAGAGAAGCCGGTTTCTGACCTGAGTGAAGACATCGGGGCATTTGGGACTGAAAGGCGGAGGCAGGGGTAGCAAAAAAGCCTCTGAACCAGGAAGGCCCTCTGCCTGTTTCTGTGCTGTGTCTTGGGGAAGACCTCGAGGACAGGCTGCACAGGACTCTCTGGTCTGGACTGGGAAACATCTGGAGAGAAATAAATGAAATATGAATTTGTTTAACGTCTTTCTGAACACCCATTTAAGTTTCATTGCTTAAATATTGAATTTCATAGCATAACTACCATTTCATTAGACATAACATCATCTTCCTCTAATCATCATCTTTTCATTTATCAGTAGTAGATGACTTAAAGGGGAGGGTTACTGAATTGAGTTTGATTTAAAATCATGACGTATACACAAGAGAACTGTCTGAAAACATGTCAAAAACCCTTAGGTCACCTCTAGTCCTATATGGCTTTGGGTGGAAGCAGAATGAAAACAGGGCCTGTGTGTGCACGCAGGCCCTGTTTTCATGACAGTGTTTTAATAAGTCAGTGGTACAGACTCAGTTTTGTGTGTTGACATTAACAGGATGAAAACATGTACATACCATCAGGTCCAAGGGGGGCAGAATAACTGCTTGGCACCGGGCCTTCTGCCTGGCACTGACAGATGTCTAAAAGAGCATGGAAAACAATACACATAACCCCAGTGTCAGTATGACATACATTCCATGTACTGTTCCTTTTGGAAATGTCCAATTTTAAATGTGCTCACTTTACAGCGGCAGCTTACCATCAGAAGTAGCACTATCAGACTCTCCTCTGGGTGGTACTGAAAACTGCAGGAAGTTACCAGTTCCATTTTCGCTCAGGCCATCATCTGAGTCTGGAGCTAAAACAGAAATATGTGTCACAAATACCATGTTTCCATTCAACTCGTCATTTGAAGACAAGTTCAGTCAGTATGGAAAATAAGAATAAGAGCAATTATTCATGTTCAATAATAACCAAGTTCAATAGTTTAAACTATCAAAATGTGTTTTGTTACTGTCAGCAACAAAACACATGACTGTTACATGTAAATATGATTTCATAGGCATCATAGAAAATATGAACACATCCTTGTTAGCCCCCGTATTTAATTGGCTGGGTTGAAGAAATGACTGAACAGCAGCATCTTGAAACATCTCCACTGTTTCTCCCAGGTTTCTGGACACTTGTAATTTTGACTGGGTGGAAATTTAGACATGTTCTACCAAGTGACGAGTCAACTTTGTTTTATTATATTATTAACCCTTGGAACCACCGGTAGGTCGCGAGCAACCTGATGGAGACACCTGGACTACTTCTATTTTTAGAACAGGCCTGCGGGCGACCTGGTGCCCGCGGGCACCGTGTTGGTGACCCCTGATTTGAAGTCATAAAACAAGCATACAGAAGCAACAATACAGAAATAATTATGTACTTACGTTATTCAAAGACGCACACTAGCACGGCAGTGCGCCATGACAATACAGTTAAAAGAATAAACAACTGAGATCTCTGTACACTTCTGTTTCTACTACCTTAACCATAATGCATTGCACCTTAAAGTGACAAGCAACTATACCAACACCTACTAGTGAATAATAATCAACGTAAATATTTGGAGCCTCTCTAGCAGCCTGCCTAGCTAGCCTTTTGTCTGACCTGGTGAAGGGGGCTGGTCCGGGCTGGTCCGGTCTGGGCCGGGCCTGCCCGGGGCTGTGCTCTCTTCTCCTGGGCAGCTGCTGCGGTCTGCTCAGCCTCGCCCTCGATTCTGTCACTAACGGGTGTCTTGGCCAGATACTTGTGAAGCTGTTGCTGTAAATATCCCTTTTTTCAGCCAAACAGGACAAGAGTAAACATTATTTATGTGCTTACAAGACTGTGAGTGAAAAAAACCGAGCAAACGCGACATGCTAACATTGACTGCAGACAGGAACTCTAATTAAGTTGAGTTAATGTGGACGTGGTTAACTCTGCAAACTGCACAAGTTGGTTGCTGCTCCTTTGTATTTTAATACACAAGCCTAAAATGACTGATAAGAGCAGACAATTACCTTACCACAGGAGTTCCCTGTCCTGCTAACTGCTCTTTCACAAGCCCGCCAAAAAAGTGAACGTCCGATTTAAAAAATGCAGGTTTCAGGCCTACTTCTTCTCCGCCAGCAGGTTATTGTCACAGTCTTTAACAAACTACTGCCACCACATGTTTCGGGGTGGAATTGCAGCGGGGGCGCAGCCTCAGCAGGGGTGCCCAGACTGTCCTGTCCCTAACCACTTCCGCCAGCCCTTCCAGGGGAACGAATACAATCATGGCATTTTCATTTTTTTTTCTTTTTTGACAAATTTGACTGATTACTTTTCCAAATCAGCTCGGAAAATGACGTAATTCAGACTCGTTTTCAAACTCAAACTCAGCCGCATGGCAACGCTGATGCCCTTTCCCGACGCCACTGCGCTCTGGTGGAATGTCGTTATTGTCAGCGCCTGGAGGAGCGAAGCCAAGCGACTCCAGTGGTGGCAGATGTGCAGACCAGCAGCGACGAGGAGGAGCCTTACTCCCTGTCTACACAGCAGTTACGGCAGCTTGAAGAGGCTGACCCAACTCTGGCCTTGTTGAAGGGATGGCTGCAGGTGGGGCAGCAGCTTCAGCCCATGGTCCGGAGGTGAAGGCCTACCATTCCCAGTGGGGCAACTTTGAGGTCCTGGGCATGGCAGCAACCTCCTACAACTCCTGGTACCACCTGCTCTCTGCCCCCAGGTGCTCCAGTGTGCATGGCTCAGCAGGGTCAGGGCACTTTGGAATCTCCAAGACCCTCCATCATCTCAGGGGACGTTTCTACTGGCCTGGATGCAGAGTAGATGTGGAGCTACATGTGCACTGCTGTGATTCCTGCACCGCCCAGAAGGGCCAACCCAACGCTTACCTTCAGGCCTCTGCAACAATACCTGGTGGGGCCCCAATGGAGCAGGTGGGTGTGGACATTCTTGGCCCTTTCCCACTACTGACACTGGCAACCGCTACGTCCTCGTGGCCGTGGATTATTTTGCAAAGTGGTCTGAGGCGTACGCGGTGCCAAAAACCCAAGTCTTCAGTGATGTCTGCCGGTTGCTTGAGGTTCAGAAGACACAGACCTCACCTGTACCCTCTCCACCCAGCTGGTTATTCTGGTCGACCACCATCAGCGGGACTGGGACGTCACCTGCCCCTGGTACTGTGGTCCTACCGCACTGCCGTTCAGGAGTCCAGCCAGTGCGCAGCTGTTGCCCTTATGTTTGGGCGGGAACTCCGGACCCCAGTGGAACTGGTGTTTGGGGCCCCACCAGAGCCAGAGATTGCGGGGGGACTTGAGATGGACGACTTCCAGAGACTCAGAGGGCACCTTGTTGTTTTCTGACTGGGCTCCAGGGGGAGGACATGCTTCTGTGTTGGACATAGGCCTGTCTGCGCTCACACTAATACATTTGTACAACCACAACAACAAAGCACCTGGGCTCAGATTCCAGGTTCATGAAACAAACCGTTCTAAACACAGTTCTTCATCTTCATTCTTTTTTAGCAGAAGTCCTGTTTGCATAATAAAACTCACTGAAAGACACCTTGTTCTTTGTTGGAGCCGTCTTTATTACAGAAATCCCTACAGCACACAGACAGACAACAGACAGTCAAACACAGTACAGAGGTATTAGTTAAATGTAGATACTTCATTCAACCGTAGTTTTGTGAAACTGGGGGTATAATCCAAATAACAGATCACTTTACAGTGTGATACTGACAGCAGGGCACAGGGTTTGGCACTATTCAGACACAAAGAGAAAACTCCAATTCAGAGACAAAAGACAACAACACTACAGAAACGACACACAACACTGTTCATTAACAGAGGAGATGAGAGACAAGGACTGTTCAATCATTTATGTGGTCCTGCCCGACTCTCAAGAGGTTGCAAAATTATATCTCTTTGTTAATTAAACACTAAGATGTACATCATGTATTTAGAATACTCCAGTGGTCCGTTTTGTGGCAAAATGTTGAAACAGCTCATACACAACTTAAAATGTCCAGCGCATGTAAAGTGAGCCTCACAGCAAACACCTGCGCTCCATCTGCTCTAACACACAGTACAATAATGAGCATGTTCGTACTGACCTTGTGTCAGACAGGATCACTCACATGCAGTTACAACGTCCCTACAACTCAGGTGGATTTGGTTAGTAGTGACCCATGCAGCTGGAATGATATAAATGTATGAATTGTTAATTTTTTAATATTTGTATTTATTTCTACCTTGCCAGTAAAATATTATGCATGTTTTTATATATATTAAGTTGTTTCTCACTTTCAGTCTGCAGTGTTTTACTGATGCTGACGGTCTGTAAATAGAACCTGCATTATTCTGGTTCACTGTGTGTAAGACAGCAACCACCAGTTAACTGTTTTTGAGCATCTGACGTGTCTGTAATTGACTGTGACGTCAAACCTAGGAAAATACAGCTGTACTTTAGATCATATGTTTCAGGTAAAGGACTAAACAAGGCTAAAATCATGATATGATATAAAATAAAATCAAAAGTAAAGTGTTTGTTGCTCAGATTTTCAAGTTTTCAGTGATTATCATGAATACTGTTTCTTTAAATTCATTTATACCTTCATTATATTTAAACTTGTTTCCGATGTCTTAAGAGCTGCATCGCCTTTACTGTCTGATGTCCCTCCACTGTGTGCGTATATGTGAGGCTGTCTTTGTCAACAATCTACCAAATACTTGTCAATCCACAAATAAATTAGGATTTAGGAAAAATAAAACTATTCCCGTGGTGCGTGGTTTACTTCTTGGCCTTCCCCTGAGCGGCCACAGCCTCCATGGCTTTACGCACCGTCTCCTCATCTCCTAGGAACTGCATGGGCCTCACGGGTTTCAGGTTCTTGTCCAGCTCATAGAGGATGGGGATGCCTGTGGGCAGGTTGAGCTCCATGATGTCCTCGTCAGACATTCCTACAGGACAGAGAAGACACAAAGACGAGTGCATCACTTCCTAAATCATCACTAAAGTTTAGTTTTACACCACTTTATACGAGAGCAGTTGTGGAAACTATGTACAAATGGTTTAAAATTAGGTTATTGTGATTTTTGTTTTTTTCTAAATCACTAACAATCTGTCACAACACATTAGAAGACGGGGACAGTAGTGACTTATTTCATCCCCAATACTGAGCCCACATTGCATGTTCTTTTATTTAGTCTGAGTTTCCACCAGAAGTACTACACGTGTCAGCTGACATTAATAAATTACAACCACTGAACCAACATCAGTATGTCAACACTCAAAAAGTTCCATTTGGCATATCGAATCAGAGTAAAATGTAAGAAAACAGTTAGCATGCTAACAGGTAGCACACAGCCACGTGTAAGCTGCTGAATCAGTACGAGGCTACACTTTAAAAATATTAATTCATTAATAGTGATGCGTTTCATTTTACAAGAAGGCTCCTTCTAACTTTTATAAACACAATTAGTAAATGTTTTAACATGAATGATAAGGGACAAGATCGAGCATACTAAGAATTTGTAGTTAACATTTGACATTTAACCGCATCAGCGTTGCCAAATAGTGAGTCTGAATCAATGTAGGTATGAAGACTGTTATAACTGATTGAGTGTTTACAACCAAATGAATATAATTAATAATTATGAGTTAATTTGAGAAACTGATTAGTTTGAGTAAATACTTCAACCTCTAAGGACAATAAAACTATAGAAGTATCAAAGTTTCACACAAAAACATCTTCCTCTGAGCTTCCTATAAAAGATTCACTGCATGAAAAAACTGACATGGAAATAAAAACTAAGCTCAGTTGTACATTCAGTTCTGCGTCATGCATTGATGCAGTGATATTCAGTGTAGTTCTTCTTCTTCTGTTTTGATGCTTTGGAAAACTGTAGCATTATTGTGTCCCTACTTGTTTTAGTTTCTAACTGCAGTAGCTCCGTGGCTGCAGTGGTTCCACATCAGCATGCAGATGTGGTTCCTGACGGTCAAAGCTCTGCGTTTGACAACATCTACCCACCCTCCAGGTGCTTCACGATGCCCCTCAGACTGTTTCCGTGGGCAGCGATCAGCACCCTCTTCCCCTTTTTGATCTGGGGGGCGATCTCCTCATTCCAGAAAGGCAGCGCCCGGGCAATGGTGTCCTTCAGGCTCTCACAGGAGGGAAGCTGGTCTTCGGTCAGGTCCGCATAGCGGCGATCCTGCAGAGAGGACGAGGTCAGCGTCACATAAATAACACAGGAAAAAGACAGAAAAGACACACATGGTCCACAGTCCGTGTTATTTTAATGGGGTGTGTGATTCTGTAAAATAAAAGGTTTAATGTGGACATCCTGTCTTCTTCCTGTCCAGGACCAGGTCTTCCGTCTTACTTCTGTATCGGCTTTTTAAATCACCCAGGTCCAGATGCAAACTTTTCAAGATTACCAGAAATCCAGTCAAACTATCAGAGGTGTCAGAAGTAGAGAAACTTGTGTTGAAGAGACTGAAAGTGGAAGAACTGATTCTACGTTTAACTTCGCTCCTGTAAACGCTGAGGCTCTGCAGTGTACAACAGTAAACCATAGTCCTCTGAAGGAGACTTCTACCAACTGTGTAAAAGTGACTGAACGTCATGTGACATTCATATTTACAGCTACTGCACCGGTTATTGTATGGGAACTAAATCATTACCGTATCAATTAGAAGATATTTAACATCTGAACACATACTGATGAACTGATCACAATCCTAACTTTAACTTTGTACACTTCATTTCTGAGATTTGACCCAACAGCTGAAATCCAAAGTGCATTTATTTACAGTTGAAAATACTAATTGACAATGGCATTTAATGACACACTAGTCAGGCTAAATTATAACTTAGGTATTAATTAATTTATTAAAGAGTAACTCTGTCAACGAATTCCTATTCTTAGTTAAAATAGTGTTCTTTTCTTGTAAGTTCTATGTAAGAGAATTAGGTGTTTTGTTGAAATCCACCTAATACTGTTGCACTAACCGTTTATCTGAGTGGGTTTTAGAGCCACTATTAGATAACTGAGTCTCCAGAGAAAATGCCTTCAGTTTGTTCAACCCTTGACTGAACTTTGTACTTGAACTGTGGAAGCCTTGTTCCTGCCAGTCATATATTAACTCTACCCTTTACACAATAAGACGACGCATCAGGCACCAAGTAACGGTGAAAAGGCCACCCCGCTGCAGGTTGTGAAATCTGTGGATATTTGAGCTGAACCGCCACAGAGTCAGGTTTCTGCTGATTTCACTCATTCATGGTGATCCGGTTGGTTTCATGCTCCGACTGCAGACGTCACATCTGTTTGGTACACAGTTGGCTAACCTCACTAACCCGTATGTCCACAGTGGCTGCTTTCTTCACCCAGCTGCAGATATGGATGTGTTACCTTGCTGATGATGGAGTAGTAGTCGTGATCCGGGCCCATCTGAGGAGGAGGGATGTCGAAAGAGCGCCTCCAGACCTTCACCTGAGCCTCTCCGTGCTTGGCGGCCGTCTCCGCCTTGTTCAGGCCCGTTAGACCTCCGTAGTGGCGCTCGTTGAGACGCCAGGTGCGATGCACTGGGACCCACATCTGGTCGATGCTGTCCAAGACGTGCCACAGCGTCCTGATGGCTCGCTTCAGCACAGACGTGTAGCAAATGTCGAACTGGAAGTTGGCATCTGTACATGTCAGACAAAGAAAAGAGCTGTACTGGGATGTTTGAGTGTAACTTTTGATCAGTGTTTCTGTTCACACTTTCATTGTTATGATCAGGGTTTGACCCATTATCGGCCGGAATGAGTATCAGCTTCGATATTTGTTAGTTTGATGATTATCGTTACTGTCTTTTTAAAGTGTCCAACAGCCAACATGATGGATCCAACTTAAAACAGGGTTATTTTGGCTGTCTCAGCTCCGGTCTGCCCTCACCTCTCTGAGCCGT
Source organism: Apogon talboti (assembly GCA_037367365.1). NCBI lineage: Eukaryota > Metazoa > Chordata > Actinopteri > Kurtiformes > Apogonidae > Apogon > Apogon talboti. The sequence continues at coordinate 25,147,254 of JAPQRQ010000008.1, read as the reverse complement.
GAGCTTTGTCCCTGCCACAGCACCATCTGATTGGTTACACAGCACCTGCCAATCAACAGTGGAGGCTCTGAGCCAGGTGTACAGGCTTATGTGAAGGTAAGTTCAGGGAGCAGATTTTGCCAAAGTTGTAATAACATCACAATCATCTACAG
>JAPQRQ010000008.1:25115049-25128071 GCA_037367365.1 Apogon talboti | reverse complement strand
ACACAGGGCTCTGACTGCTATTCGTTTCCTACTGAAAACATAGTTGCCATCTGCAGTTTAATGAGCTTAAAAGCACAGTTCGTCATTCACCTCTTAAAGTAGGATTAAAGATTGAGAGCAGCTGACTGGCAGTGTGTCAGTGGTGACAGCAGCCGTCCTGGGTGAAGTGACGCAGGCCAGGGATGAACAAGTGGATGAAATATTATACATATCTCAATATGGCCAAGTGCAGTATCAAAATCCAAATGGCTGCAATTTTTGGATATAGATAAAATGTTTTATAACGTACTGTAATAAAGGAGAAGGAAACTGGGAGAGCGTCGACCTCCACCCAGGCCAGTAGTCCACTGGGGTTAGTCTTCCATAAACCACAGGTCAGGTTTTCCTCCTTTTTCTTAGTAGTGATATGACTCCTGTCTGTCAGCAGGTTTACACAAAAAATACTGTTGACATTTTCATGACATTTGGTGTTCATGGACACAGGACAAAGCCATTACATTTAGGATCAGAGACTGGGATTGTTTTTCACTGTTGGAGAGACCCAGGCCAACAAGAACCTCTGACAATACCAGGCAGTAAAAAAAAGTAACAACTGGCCCTGAATGATGAGTGGAACTGAGACCTTTGTCAGCAACATAATAGTCAGTGTCACTAACAAATGGCATTAACTGGCAAAAAGGAGGACAACGTCGTTTTTTTCTTTGTGCAGTAATATTGTGGAATTGGAAAGTGAGCTTTTAGTGGAGGTCTGTACTCTGAGTGCATCTGAGTCTGTGAAAGGTAACTTTTTCTCCCCTAAATAACCATTCTCAGCTCTAAGTTCTCCTGAGGACTCTCCAGAGTTAAAGTGAAACCTCCTCTACCGAATTTGACTTAACCCTGGTGTGGTGTTCATATTTTGCTTACTCAGCCAGTGGTTGTGGATCTGTGTGACCCGCTGAATTTGTAGGTTTTTAACTCAACATAATCAAAGAATTTTATGTTAAAACAGTCTACAAATGTTTATTTCATCCCAATTATAAGCAATATAAACAGCATATGTGTTTTAAAAAAAGTGAGAACAGGTCCCACAGACCCAAACACCATGCAAGGGTTAAATTGGTGTAGTCCTTTCCTACTGATCCTGCTAACAGACACACACAGGAGTGATCATAAAAGCATTGGGTTCAACAGTGAGAGATGCTTCTGTCTAAATATCATTTTCCCCACACATAAGGAAACATCAACATCACTATCACTTCATTTTTGCTTCTAAAACACATTAGCAGCCTGTTTGTATTTTGTCAATTCCATTTCACTTAAATGTATGCGACTTAGTGGAAGTTCATTCTGATTCTGCATCCCCACAGCTGAACCAGTACATGCCACCTTTCCCCAAGTTCCTGCAGATGGACACCAGACCCGCCTCCCCGCCGTCCTCCGTGATGGCGGGCCCTCCTGCGCTGTGGCGGCTGGCTGAGAGGAGGAGTAGGAAGGCTGGCTCAGGGAACATTTTCAGCAACGTCAATCTGTGGCAGCTCCAGAGACTGTTCAGGGCAGCGGGGGACCAGGACGCGGAGCAGAGGGCCCAGCTGGTCTGGGGCCACGGTGACGAAGCTGAACTGGCACAGGCGCTGATCGGACTGAGAGCTCGCAGTCACCGCAGAGGGCTGAGGGCCAACGGAAGAGATGTACTGGGCTCACACTGGCTGCGAGCCTTCACTCACCTCAGGTAAAACACTGCACGGTACATTCAGTACATGCGGCGCCATTCCTTCTGTCCCCTCCGTCAAAGAACCACTGTTATTGTACAGGATTGGTGAGAGCTCGTCCACCGGCCAAGGGAGGGATCCGGGACAGGAGAGCGAGTCCGAGACGGGAGCATACAGCAGCCCAGAGCCACACAACCATACTTCAGCAACAGGAAAGAGCACAGCAGGCCCAGCTGTGCTGACAGACGACCACAGCTCTGCAGATGTGTCCGACAGACCAGTGAGGACGGGCCCAGGTCTGAGGAGAGGAGGCGAAAAGAAGCCCGAAAGATATCTGCACCGAATTATCCACTGACCGGCAGAAAATATGAAGCCAAACCCACTCTTTTTCTGAGTAATTCCCAGTATTTGGTGTACTTTGACTCTGTCCATGTCCATGTTTGTGTGAATCTTAATGTTGAATGTGAAGCTGCAGGCTCCAAACGCTGGATGGATGTACACAGTGGACGTCCGCTCCTCCCTCGTCTGGGCTCGGTGCTGTTTGGACTTTTTCAGTTTGAAAACAGTGACTTCTTTCCTTCCTGTGTTGTCCATTGTTTACCCACATGGCTTGGGTTTTATGTTTTTATGAGACTTGTAGGTCAGGGAACAGGACAGACTTGACTTTTTCTGTGTTCCAGGCAGGGTTTGATCTGACTGGAAGAGGACAATGATGCTTATCAGCTCAACTTGCACTTTAAAGTCACATGAGAAACTGTGTTGTAGGTTGAAGGAGTCCAGTGGTTTCTTTGTCATCCTATCCTCATGGCACAGATCATATGGGAGAACACCGGCACTGCTGTGGTTTTACCGCAGGGACTCCTCTAACTGAGATATACGCTGCTGCACAACTTCATATTTCAGTTGCCTCTCTTCAGATCTGCCTTATGATGTCCTAAATTGATCCTACCACCAAACACTAACCATGCATAACGAGTAACACTGCCAAGTGTGTGGACAATATTGAGAGTGATGTATTTTAAACACTAGTCAGATTACTTGAAACTTGATGAAGCTTTTTGATAACACTGTTTGATGTTTCCTTTTTAGATGTATGAAAATAAAGAACTGATGTATGAGGTACGTGTTTATATTTGGACATGAGGGTTACACATCATATGAACACTGCTCAACTTTTAAAAAAATAACTGGAGTATTTATTTCCTCTGAGAGAAGCACATGTCTATTCTGATTCACAGTTACATAAACTATGCAGGCCACCAAAAATACTGCATATTGATGGCTGGGAAACAAAAACTCCTATCTGAAAAATGCACTTTGTTGAGAAAACCAAAAAAAAAAACAACTTGCTGTTTTTGTGCAGAATGCTATTGTTAACGAAACCCAATAAATAATACACTGTTTTTGGACTATGATACTTTTTTTTTTTAAAAAAAAAACAGCTCTCTGAAAGAAAACAAGATATTTTTTCTCAAAAAGAGAAATGAAATGAAAACAATGTCTCCTATATGAGACTGAAAACAGGTGACGCTGATATCATGGTTGTGTAACTTAATAATACAGTGGCCTCTAGTGGTCATGACTACTTCACAGTAATCATGTAAATTTGCCTCCTGTCGGTAGATGGCAGTGGCACAAAAGGTAAGTGAGCACAGAACTTTTTGGTCATAAATCTGATGTACACGTTCCTTTTTCATTAATAGTCTACCATTATCTTTCGTCTTTGTAGCCTAAAGACAGACTCATTCTTTCTTTTGCATATTTTGACGGTTATTTCATTTGTTGTTGCTGCTGCCGAGTGGACTTTACACCAAATAAATGTTGAAAATGTAAACAAGTTTAACATTTGTAGAAGAGTAAATGAAGTCTTAAATATGATCATTAAAATTACATTTAATTTCCACAGAGATACTGTAATTTGACCACATGGCGTCAAATATATAAATCATTTTATTTACTTTGGAAACTAGTACATGTCTAAAGCCGTGACTGATACTATAAAATACACAATGAGCTTCGAACACACCCGTTGATCAGACTAATAAAATAATAACTATGTACAATCATTCCCCTCATCACGAGTGCGGCGTTTTGCTTCACGCTTCTTATCCAATCACAATCGAACTATGCAGAGTGTCTTCTTCGCCATTGGCTCTGAAACCTGTCAGTCACTAATGGGGCGTTGCCGCTGTGGCCAGCTGTCAGATTGAGGACCAGAGCTTCTCCAACAGGAAAACACAGGTTATTCCAACCTGCGAGACGAACGAACCGTGGGAAGATGGACGCAAAGATGCCCATCGTGAAATCAAAGGTGAGTTATTTGAGTTGCAAACAAGGAATGTTAAGAAAAGCTACTCACCCCCAGATGTTAAAGATAAAGCATACCCTTCGGTTTACAGCACTAGCGGTTAAATTCTCTGATGTTTTTAGCATGTAGCGTCACCAAGCTAGCACCAACGATCAGCTGGCAGTGACAATGGACAGCCTCAGCCTTTTGGGCCTTTTACATTTAGCTTTACATATATATACAGTACACACACACACACACGCACACACACACACACACACACATTGTCGTCGGCTTGGAATTGGAACGCTGGTCCCTTTGATGAGCCGCTCCTTAGATCGCTGACATGCGTGGTGTAACTGGATTGTCCAGTGCTTTATAATCATACACAACCTGGTAGCCCTTGACATATCTGTCAGCTCTATTTTTGACCGCATCCACAGAGGAGCACTGGTTTGTTCCACTCCTCCTCGGTGTTTGCAGACTGCAGACAGCTGAAGTGGGTTACTGCGCGTCATGTACAGAGGCGTAGACACCTAGAAAGAATAAGCCAGTATTCCAGTTTAGACCGAATGTCACCACAGACATTTGCCATCCTCTGTCTTCCTCTTGTCCTTTTGTTGGTGTCTGTCCTAGCTCCTTTTTCTGTGCTTCTCTGTCCATGCAGTAGGACAGTGTTGGGATTCTCCAGTCAACACCTGACTCATGTCCAGCCCCCTCATCACCATGGAGACTGCTAACAGCTATGTGCTGATCCATGGGAAGAACATATCCCATAATACAATGGGGTCTGCAGCAGTGCCCCACATGTCCATTGACAAACTCTTCCCTGCTCTTCTGGAGTGCTTTGGGATCATTTTGTGTGGGTACATAGCTGGCAGGTATGAGTCTGGTCTTATAACCCTCAGATTTAATGATAACAATCACATCACACATCAAACTGAGCACATTAAAGCATCATCCTATAATAACAGCTGTATATTTGTGTTCTCTACCTGCAGGGCAGATATCATCACAGAGAGTCAAGCAAAGGGTCTTGGCAACTTTGTGTCCAAGTTTGCACTTCCAGCTCTGCTCTTTAAGAACATGGTGTTGTTGGATTTTGGAAATGTCATCTGGGCGTTTCTGTGGAGTGTGCTGGTGGCGAAGGTAGTCATCCTTTCTGTTTGTGAGTCTGCACACATTATTGAGTTTATACTCAGCCATTCCATGCAAACTCACCCAAAAATCTATGGTTTGCAAGTTTATGTGACTGGTTTTCTTGAGTGTAAACTAATAAATTTGTGGCAGAATCCTTTAGATTTACTCAACATAGATTTTTAGTTCGGCTTCCAGATCTACATTTCAGCATGTGTATGTGCATTCTTTGACTCACCAATTGCATAGATTTCAATTGCTTTAAAATATGTACTGATCATTCAAGAAACTCTAAGGATAATGCATCATATTTCATAATAATATGATGCATTATAAACTGGCATTGGAACAAAAACTGACCACCACAGATCTGTGTAAATGTAGCTCTGGAGTCGAACACTCCTCCTAAGACATTCTGGCTGTATATTTTCCAAATCTGGTTTATTTGTATTTGTTTGACAGAAGGTGCTTTAATTACATCCACTAATATGGTGGTCTCCTGCTGTGTGCAGGTGACAGTGTTTGTGCTGGTTTGTGTGCTCACTCTGATGGTTGCCAGTCCAGAAAACAGATACAGTAAGGCTGGTCTGTACGCCATCTTCGCTACACAGAGCAATGACTTTGCTTTGGGATACCCCATAGGTGAGACACACAAAGCCTTTGTAATGGCACCTTCAGGTACACTGTAGAAGACACTGAACGGTGACGTCTCTCTGTCTTCTCTCTAGTCGATGCTTTGTACAGGAGCACGTATCCAGAGTACCTGCAGTACATCTATCTTGTTGCTCCGGTGTCGCTGATGCTGCTCAATCCCATCGGCTTTGCCCTGTGTGAAGTACAAAGGTGGAGACAGGCCACCCACCCGCAGCATAGCACTCCCTCCATCGTGGGTCTTGTAATCCTACAGGTATTTTTTTTTTTATGATGCAAATGAAATTCTTTCTATTGTTGTTACCAGTGTGATTTTTCTTTCTTTAATACCTGCTGCTGCCAAAGTCAGAATGTTAGAAATTCTGCCTATAGGAGTTTTTCCTCCGTACACTTTTATTTGCCAAAAATGAATATCATTAACTAATGAAATGTCAGTAAAGAACAAAAAATAGGCATCCTAAGTGAATAGTGTTGTGCAGTTACAAAAAAAAAAAACTAAAGGGAAAATGTCCTTTAGTTTTTACTGTCCGGTTTCTCCCAGTGCTGTTTTTAGTGCATGTGTCCTCTGGTGTACCAGTTATATGTACGCCAGTGACCAGTCTACTGTATGTGTGCCTGGTGTTATGGAAGCACCAGAATGTCATGGAGGTGCACTTTGAGTAACCCTTAAAAGACTAAAATTAAAACCTGCTTTAAAAATGACCAAAAACTAAACTTAAATGTGAAAACAAAATGTAAACACAAAACATTTGTGTGAAAAGCCCAAACTGCTCTGTGCGTGGTGTGTGCCTGGTCCCTGTGGTCTCTGCAGGTTTTGAAGAATCCAGTCGTGTTCATGGTGATGGTGGGCCTGGTGTCTCACTTCGCTCTGGGGCAGCAGATCCCCGCCGTCCTGTCAGAGTTCATCGACGGGCTGGCCAACTCTTTCGGCGGGGCGGCCTTGTTCTACCTGGGCCTCACCATGGTATGTGTGCCGACGCGGTTGAACCGTTGTTTTAGTCTGGCCGATCCTGGCCGTGTGTTGGACTAGATGTGGACGGACGGGAGGTCATGTGTCTCCATCTGTCACAGGTGGGTCAGCTCAGAAAACTAACCAGAGACACAGGAGTCGCCTTGATTCTCCTCATCACAGCAAAACTGTGAGTAGACCAGATGCCGTCCACACATGTACGTCTGCGTCCATGTCAGAAATATTCACTGCGTTTGACATTTCCTTAGATTCTGTAAATGTGTTCGATCTTCACGTGTGTGTTTCTGTTCTTATTTTGCCTGCTTCACCCTCCCGTTCTTCGACTTCCTGTCCCTCTGCTCGTGTCTTCCAGTCTGGTGATGCCTTTGGTCTGTAAAGACATGGTTGATATTCTGGATGTGGGCGTGAACAGCACCAGCTCTAACCACACCAGTCTGTCCAACTTTGCCTTCTTATACGGAGTCTTCCCAACTGCACCCAGTGTGGCTATCTATGCAGGACACTACAACATGGAACTAGAGGTGGTGGGTGTCGGCATAACTTCACACTCGCTGTCAGAGTAATATTTTTGTCCAAACTGTGATATCTGTGTTACTTCACTGTCTTAAGCCTGCTGGTTCATGTTTCATCATTGGTTATGTTCTGAAAAAAATAGGACTTATGCAGTTATTCTATGAGGATAATGAACTGTAAAGCTCAGTACTGATAGTATTTATAGATATAATGTTAAACATTTCTGAATTAAAATACTGTAACTGTTGTTGGCTTGTGTCTAGAGAAATCTGCCGTTTAATTGAATGTAACAGTAAATATTAAACTGTTTTCTATGAGCAGGTGTGGAACTCAGTGTAGACTGAAGAACACTCAAGATGAATCACACAGAAGACACTTATTCACAATATAAGAAAAAAGTCCTGTTTCATGACACAAAGGCCCTTGAGCCCCAGAAGAATTTTATGTACATATTTTCATTTACAGAAATAAAAGTGGAGAAAAATGCCATTTTTATGCTTTTTGATGACCATTGTCATTGCATTACTGTTATGCAATAATGAAAAATTTCCCAAAAGTAATCCAGTCTTGTTAGGTCCTCCAATAACACACTTAAGGTAGTAGTATTTCTATGTGCGCTCTATAAAGAGTTAAGTGAGCCAAACAAATATTAGAAAACACAATGACATTACAGTTAAGAGTTGGAGTCAATACTGCAAATAATGTGGCTTTAATTGAAGACTGAATAACTTTCCATGATAGTAATGTCATGCATGAAAGGGTTAAAGCGTCTGTCTGTCACCACAGGTAACATCTGGGATGGTCATCAGTACGTTTCTGTCTGCGCCCATTATGTATGTGTCGGCCTGGTTACTGACCATCCCTCTGATGGACCCCACCCCCCTGGTGACGGAGCTGGAAAATGTCAGTTTCAACATCAGCATCGTCAGCCTTGTGGCTCTGGTACGTGTGTCCTCCAGGACAGCAGAATGGTTTTATTTGTGTAGCCTGTCATTGTCCAACGCTGTGGTCTGTCTGTGTGTCCTCCAGGTGTGGACCATAGCAGTGATGCTGCTCAGCAGGAAGTTCAACAGACTTCCTCACCTCTTTGCCTTAAATCTCTTCTTGGCTCAGGTCAGTGTATTAAAACTAACCTGAGCCTGTAACCTTTTTTCTTTGTCAACACAATCTAAAAGTACTTCCTAGTTCAACAGACTTCAAAATAAAAGCACTTCCTGAAATTACTTGACTTAAAGGGTTTTCTCTGAATAATTATCAGCTTTGTCATGACTGTCTTTTACTGTTGACAATCAACCCAAACATCTAAACTAAATAAATAATAACGTGTCCTTTTAATATAAACTTAAACAACATAAATTGTTTGTGTTTCTCATGGGCTTAGCATTACCTGGGGACCTCTCTTCATTTAGAAATGATCCCAGCCACTGTTGTGGTTCACATTTGCACTGCATAGAAAAGTCTGTCTTACCTGAATTTCCTGTCACTATGCCCTGGGTATGACGTTGGCGCTCACCAGTAACTTCTGTTTTATTAATAAAAACAATTCTAAAAAATCTTGAGGTCCTTCTGTGAGTGAATCTGCACATTGAGTCACGACACGAGTCTCCTTAATTGGATCTCAAATGCTGTCAGAACTCCAAATATTCATAATTCCCAGCATCGCCTCTATAATTCCTGACTGGAATGCAGAGGACAGGAAATTAACATTTTAAGTGTCACGAGACGTTGATTTTCACAGGACTAATGTTGTCTAAGAGTGTCTCTGATGAAATATGGTAGGGAATTTGCGGTGGTATTTTTACTTAAGAACCGACAGACAGATTCACATCGTATTAAGATGACAGACAGCCTCATTAATGACAATAAATGACCAGTGATGGATGCATTAATAGTAATATGTCACCAGTGGGGTTTGTTGACTGTGCATATGTTCTCCAGTGTTTACAGACTGCGTGCTAAAACTCCCTTTGCCTCTCTGCTCCACTCCCACCCCACAGTTCCTGGTGTGTGTTAGTATGATTCTCTGGAACTTTTTAGTGAAACAAGAGGATAATCTAGTCGGCAAAATGCTGACCTTCACGCTGCTGTATGGCTCTCTGTACAGCACCTACATATGGACAGGTCAGTGTTTATGAACAGACGTACATAAAGTCTGTCACAGTTTCCAGTGGATGGGGTTCATTCTGCTGTTTGTATCTTGTGTTTTCAGGTTTAATCCCTCTCTGCTTGGCTCTGACCAACAGAGATGATTTACTGAGACTCCGACCTGGTGTCTTCATGATTTTGGGCTGGGGGTGTGTCTCTGAACTTTTCACAACGTCTTTATGAAATGTAAAATGCATTGAAACATGAACATTGTTGGTTTTTTTGTGTGACTTGGACTTTGTGTGTGTGCAGTGTTCCTTTCCTGATGGTTGGAAGTCTTCTGGTCATAGGGGAGAGGACAGATACCATAGATTCTGCCTTTTTCTATGGCAAAGCCCAGGTTGGGAAACGCCTCCAAAGGGCCTGTGTTTGTCAGGCCTTTATTTCTTGTCTCTTTCATATGTCAGGGACACGTTCAGTAAGATCTGAACTAAATAAAGCCCATCAATAATGGATCCTGCTGCCGTTGGTTCCAGATTATCAGCACTGCAGTGGTTCTGGCGGCCAGCCTGGTGCTCGGTGCCATATCCCTGATGGGTCTCAGTCAGGGCGAGCGGGAGCAGAGCGGCTACCAGGCCCTGAGCCGAGCCGGCGTGGTGGGCATCAACGAGGAGCTGAGCAACCCCGGTGGGGGTGCTGTGGATGAGCACCAGCAGCTGCAGACCAACAACTCTTCATCCTGCAGTCTCAATTCAGGTAAGATCTAAAGTGAGGTGTGAAGTGATCACATTTGATCATGGCAGTGATTGATCAAGGTTCAACCATGACTGACTGGTAAGAAGACTAGAGGGGCTTTGGGTTCTTACAGGAAGACTGTTCAGAGGGTGGGGCAGACAGTGATGATTCTGTCAGTCTATAGTTGTAGTTCATTTCCATGGGAATGTCTCTATTTTTACACATTTTTTACATTCAGATTGCTTTTTTCTCTTTAAAAACCTGTCTCCTTTTTTGCCTTTATTGTTTTTTCCTCCTGTCATCCACAGGGTATAGGATGATACTGTAGAAGTTCTTACATAACTTAGAAATTGTGATTGTATTCTTGCTTCTCAAGAGATTTAGTCATAATAATAATAGATTAGATTTCTGTAGTGCTTTCCAAGGCACCCAACACACTTTACATTATTGATCCATTATTCATTCGCTCTGACGTTCACACTCTGGTGGCGGTAAACTGCATCTGTAGCCACAGCTGTACTGGGGCAGGCTGACAGAAGCATGGCTGCCAGATCGCACCAAACAGCCCCTCCCACCACCACCCGCATTCATACACCAGTGTGAGTGACACTGAAGTGTCCTGCCCAAGGCGGGATTCAAATCACCACCCCTTTGGTCAACCACCTTTTTGTTCTCTGATTGGACAATGCCATGATTTGGCCAGTTGGTGTGTGTGTGTGTGTGCAACAACAACAACACACACACACACACACACACACACACACACACACACACACACACACACACACAATGCAATTTTCAACCAAATTTCCAAAAAGGCCTGAGTGATGTTTTGGTTTGTTATGAAAACAAGCAGACTGTGTTTGTGATGGAGTCATTTTGAAGTTGTTCACAGTGAAGGAAGTGATTCAGGTGTGTAAGCACGGAAAGACTAATGGATTAGTGATCATTAGGATACCACTGGGGTTTTACACAGGTGGAAAAAAACACTTGTGATGAAAGTCATACGCTGCTTTAAGTGTGAAGTCGAGCAGATACTTCCATCCGTTTTGTCCTTGCAGAAGTCCACAGTGTGTCTCCTCTCCAGTCCATACCTGACATGATTGCCAGCACGCAGAGGGAGCACACAAACTGCACAGGTCAAACACACACGTCTTACATTAATGTTTGTACTTTATTTCCACAAAATAAAGCAAAAAGTGAAGGTAGAGGTGAAGTCCGATTCATTTCATAACACTTACTGTAGACCGTGGACAGTCCTTCTACAAATCTGTATCAGTGCAGAATTTCACAGGAATGTGAGTAGGAAGCGTTGTCTTCACGTTGTCCCCTACAGGACACGGTGGGACGTTGTGTGACGGACAGCAGCAGACGTCTTCGTCGTCGGAGCAGCCGCTGAACCTGCCTCCACCCGGGCTTCAACCTGTAGACGATAAACAGACGGTCCGACACGTCCTGCTGTGTCTTCTGCTCATAGTCAGTCTGCTGGCGGTGAGAACCCAACCCTCAGACGGCCAGTCTATGAACCCGTAGGAGAGCAGAACCGGCTCTACATTTACCATCCGTGTGTCTTTGTCTGATTGTGTTTGGTTGTGTAGAATCTGTCCAGCTGTCTGTGGTGGTTATTTAACAAAGATCCAGGAAGGCTTTATCTTGAACTGCAGTTCTTCTGCGCTGTGGCCAACTATGGGCAGGTACACTGACATTTACACACACTGGATCTACAGCATCTGTCTGCAGGTTTTCACCTATGGGCTTTTGTCAGACGTTAAAAGACTTTTTTTTTTCCAGGGTTTTCTGTCCTTTGGGATTTTTGGTCTGGACAGACATCTCATCATTCTTCCCTTCAAGAAGAGGTAATTAATTTCTATGTGTATTTTAAGTCATCAAACTCAGGTCCAGATGTAGACTGCTCCTGGTATTCAGTGTATGATACATGCACGGTCTACTGCAGAAGGTCAGTGTCAGTGTGTGGTGCATGTGCATGTCTGCCTGGGTGAACCCTACTGACTAATAAAGATTCTTAATTCATTCTAACAGTTTGCATCAGTGCAAACCCTCTTTTGTGTTTAAAAAATATCAGGATTTACAAAAGATGATTTGCAGCTTTGTTTGTTGGAATATCCCTACCAAACTGTCAAATTTAACCTGAGGAGATTGTGTGAAGGTGAACTATAACACATCTGCATGTCTGGACCGTTCATACTTCACTCTTCTCATCTCAGCAAATGAGTGAGACAACAATGGTCGAGGGAGCTGCAAAATGAATGAGGAGAGAGAGAACAGCGTTGTTGAGAAGAAAGCCATGAAAACTATAGCTGTACCACTATGGACTGTTCTGAAGTACCAGACAGTACCTGTGTTTGTAGTGGAATGTGCCACACCCTCATCCAGACTGCCTGGTGATTATTGAACTGAACTGGGTGGGTTTGTTTGGTATGTTTCAGATCATGTACAGAACTGGACACTTCCTTCAACACTGTAGTTTGCCTCAGAAATGTATTTGTCTTTTGTAAATCTGGCCTTAAAACTTGCAAAACCCTTTTCTGTGTCAGACTGCTGTCCCTGTGGCAGGACAGAGACGTTGAAGATGTGAGCCCCTCAGCTGTCCCAGAGGAGGTCCGTCTCACCTGTACCCAGTTTGTCCGCTACCACAAAGACCAGTGTGTGCAGGACGTGGTGCACACACGCAGGTATCAGGACGCTCCTGTTTCCTCTCCATCCATTTCCAGTCAGACTGTCAGTCCTGACACTTGTCTTTATTTGCAGTACATTTTAAAGGTACTGCGTATGAGACTGACACGTGCTTGTGTGAAGCTGATGTTTGAATGTGTCGTCGTGGTGTTATCTGAAACGGCTGAATCCAACAGTAACTAACAGTATTAACAGTTAGAACTGAGGAGGAGCAGAAGAGAGGTGCTGGACACTAGAACAGAAGAGAGGTGCTGGACAC
>JAPQRQ010000008.1:25019428-25034647 GCA_037367365.1 Apogon talboti | reverse complement strand
GCTGGTACTGACCTTTGACCTGCGCTGGTACTGACCTTTGACCTGCGCTGCAGCACACCATTTTCTCAATTTTAGTCAAGACTGTGTTTAGCTCTCAACTATCTCTTATTCCAGTTTTAACTTCTTTATATTTGTCTTTTTATCTTTTCTCTCATTTTGTTTAGTGTTTTATTCTCTATGATTTTAATGTAATTTTATGCCTTTGTAAAGCACTTTGAACTGCCTTGTGTATGAATGGTGCTGTATAAATACTTTTGCCCTGCCTTACCCCTGGTTTAGACCAATAGATGCACAGCATTAATGCTAAAAACACATAATTTTTCCACACATAAAACTGATCAGGAATCAATAAGAGGATCAATAAATAATTGGTCCAATAAGCAGAATCTGTAATGTTTCTCTACAGTCCATAACCTTTAGTCGTTGAAGCTAAGTTCAGTATGGATTAGGCCTCAGTTCAATATAACACCATCATTTTGTCGATGAAGACCCAACATTATCATGTTTCCATCCCAGCTGTCAGTGTTTTGTCTTGGCCAGTCTGTAATCCAAGTGGACCGTTAAGAACTTCATGTCGACCTTTTACAGTTAAAACACCTTTTCTACTAAGGTTTGTGCAATGGTAAAAAGCCACAAGCCACTACAGATGCTCCATACGCTCAGATCTAAGTGTAGTGGACAAAAGTCTTATTGAATTTGCCTGGATTTAAAGGTTAAGATTCTGCAGTCAAAGGGCTTTGTGTAGTGGTTGACCTTCATAGCTCCGTGGACACAGAAAGCCACTTACACAGATAACCTGTGAAAGGCTTTGATCGTGTCCGTGGGGATCTCCGTGCTAAGATACAACACAGCTCAGACGCCATGAGGACTGTCAGATTAACACTCCACCAGTCAGGTCACAAACATCACACCATCTTATATGCCCCTTAAATTCATTCATTTGTACATTGATTTTTGGAATTGCTTAGTCCTCGAGAGGGCTGCAAAGGCGCAGTCGCTTATCCCGACTCCCAACAGGCAAACACCTGAATGGGGTTGAAAATTCAAAAATATTTAAAAATGATTGAAATTATGGTGTTAGTCAAAGGAAATAAAAAGGCTGCAAAAAGTTTTATGTAAAAAAAAAAACTACCTGAAATGTTTTGTTTTTTTTAAACGTTACTGGTAAAATGTATTTTTGTATCTAAAGTTAACGTTGCTGTGAGCAAAACGTTGACGAAAACACCCACTGTATCGAATGTGATACAAAAACTATATCATAAACAAACTGATATGACAAAACGTTTTGTTTTGGATTCTGTTAAAAGGGCTAATAAACATTTAAATTCCATACAAAATTACAGTTGTGGCTAGTTTTTAAGGGTCAGGTTTTCCAGGGTGAAGGTGCATGTGTTTGGACGGTGGGAGGAAGACGGGGTACTGGAGACGCGCCGTGCAGACAGGAGGGGGACACGCAGGGATGGAAACCCAGGACCACCTTGAATCAACAGCTGTATTCATTCACACATAAAACCCATACCATCTTAGGTGCTGCTGTTCCAAATAAACCTCCATCTGCTGCAGTCCTACAGCTGGACACCTGTCCTGCAGAAACCTCGTACACATGTCTGTCCTGGACAGTCCACCTTCTTGACCCATATGGATTCATTACATCACCTGCAGCTGTTTGGATTTCCTCTTCTTTTTTGGGGCTAGATGTTATATAACACTTCCACAAATCACATGCTTGGTAATCTAAGCGGTAAAGTAACCTATTTCTTTTTTTTTAAATAAACATTTGGCCTGAATTCCTCTCTCCTCTCCTCACTGTTACTGTTTCTGCGGGGTTGGAAGTCTACTGTACTTCAGCGCTGAAACAGAGTTGAAGCGTGTGGGAGGAAGCAGAGCCAGAGAGGAGAGAAAGAACCCTTTCCAAAAATCCACTTGAACACTCCTCCAGTATTTCCATGAGGACCTGAGTGTTTGTTCGAGGCATCAAAGTTCCTATAGTTGTGTATGTATAATACATAGAAGTCAGAGGACGTTTATGCCGTTATTTTCCTCATGTGAATCAATAAAAATTCCACAGATTTTCCAAAAACTCCAAAAGGTATTAGTTCATATTTTAATGATAGAAGTGGAAAGAACAGTCCATCTGTTGAGTGTAATTCAGATATGTGATGACTGCAGGTCAGACTGGACCAAAGGCTTTGTTTTAATAAGAGATTTAAACCAGTAAATGTTACTGTCACCTGTAGGAGCGATAATGGAAGATATTCTCAGATCCACTCATGCATTGTTATGGAAAAAAATCTGAAAGTATTACATAACTAATAAAAGTGCAGCCAGTAGCATTTTACGGTGGATTTTAAAGCAGTAATAAAAGAAACCCCTGTTATAGCTGCAGAATCTGTGTGTGAAGCTGAAACCTGACTGCAGATGACCCAACATTTACAGACTGGCCGTCAGAAACAGTCCGACAGGCTGCGTTCATGCACTCCTTTGTAACACCGTGTGACATTATGTAACACATCGTGCTCGTATCCTCATCAAACTCTGCCGTCGCCTACAGCTGCGCTCTTCTGGCTTTGCCAAGTGTCCTGCAGCCCGTATTTTTAGTTTTCTAGGATCCCCGTGGACAGAAATGGAGGGAGAAAACGAGGGAGAGGTGCCACTTACTTGGAAGAATGTAGAAATGTGCGTCCCCACGCCGGCAGGAGTCCTCTGATCAGTGCCGCTTCTTAGGACTGACAACAGCAACAACAACATCATCATCATCATCATCTCGGTGTGATCAGCATCAGCAGCACCCAGTCCGACGGTCCTCCGCTCCTCCACCCCCTTCCTCCTCCTCCTCCTCTTCTCCTGTCCCCTCCCTCTCCTCTTAGCCACTCTCTCTCTCCCGGGACTTGGCCCACCTCCTCAGAATAGCGCTCCGTTAAACTCTCGGTGATACCCGAGATTTTCCCGATCAACACTGGGCCGATCGTCCGAGCATCCTCTGCCTCCACCTCCTCCTCTTCCTCCAAACGGCCCCGTCCTCACATCCGAAACACCCTCATAACCACCTTCCCTCCCCACACACACGTCTAGTCTTCCTCTTCCTCCCTCATCATCATCATCACCACCATCGTCCGCAGCTCTCCCGCTTCCTCAGCATCCCTCCGTCCTGACTCGTGTCCTGTGGATTCTGACTCGTGTCCTGTGAATCCCCTCTTCTCACCGTGGCTCTGTCCCCGTCCCGTGTCGCTGTCCCGTGGCTCGTCTCGTGGCTCTGCAGCCCAGTAAGTGTGTCCTCCTTGGGCGGAGAAGAAGCGCATCACCCAGGCGGGCTTATGATGGAGAGACAGCCCTCCAGGAAATGTCTCACCAAAAACAACTGCAGTGAGGCTCCGACAAAAAAAGAATCCCATGAATACTGTAACATCCATCACATAATAGTCCACCTCAGTGCACTACAACAAGGAGCTGCTGGAGACACAGTCGCCTCAAAATCACTGCAAAATAAGCTGATGTGGGGTCCATGTCCTCCAAAGTGAACACCCATCACAGTTAATGCCTTCTGTTTGACAGACTGTATTCAGTGCAGTATGTGGTGAAAACAACTATAACAACAGTCATGCATCTGTGTCAGGTGTTTGAATTAAAATATCTAAGTACATATTACCTTTTGTGTCACTTATATCCTCAAAAATCAATTCAGGAGAAATCCGGATTCGTCTGGCCTTATCTGTGACACAGAGACACAGGAAGCAACGACATTTGGACTTTTCTCAGTATCAAAATACAAATTAAAGTGGAGGCTTTCTTGTGTAAAAATGCAAAACCAACCTAATATTATACTATTATATTATATTATATTGTTATAGATATAGATAAAAGTGTATTTTAAGCTTTGAACCACAGTGTGGCGCCAAAGCACTGCTAGATCCTCACCCTGCTGTCAGTTTTACTCATGGAACTGTTTTCTGCCTTTTTAATTTATACTCAGCTATTATATTCACACAGTGAGCCAGATAAAACCACAAAGTTAAAAAACTGTGACATATGCTTCAGAATCTATTTTTATTTTAGTTTAATTACTGCATTGTGTTAAACTGTAATTTCAATGATTTTCTTGCTGTTTCCTTATGATTCCATTTGAATGACTAAAGCATTAAAGTACATTTAAATGTAGCTGATTTGGTTTAATTGGTTTCATGATTAAAACAATGTTGTAAGTTAAATGATAGACAGTCATTATTGTATTTTGTAGATTTAAAATTCACTATATAGATAAAATAAGGCACAGTAACATTGTTAACAGGGGGCTGGACCCTATAACAATCCATAAGGACAAACAATAAGTAATATAATTGTACATGACACTGAATCTCACTGTGATGAATGCTTTTACCTCATCCTTAGGGTTAATTTTGTTTACACTGTCATCTAAAACGCTTACAAAATGCTTCAGAGTTAACTTTCTTTAAACTTAACTTAATTATTTTAAAAATCATGATATAAAAATATGTATAATGTTTAGACTTCTGAAATTTTCGACCCATTGTGTCCATAAATAATCGCTGTAAACCCTATGTAACCGTCTGGTTTCTTCAACTCACAGGAAAAAAAAATCAGCCTTTAAACATACAAGTAACATTCATTCATTATTTAATATAAAAATATTTGATACGTATTAAGAATAACTGGTATGAACATTTCTATTATAATATTTCAGAATTAATTGGAATATGCTGTCCTCCAAGCTGTAGGTGTGATGTGTCCCAATACTTTTGTCCATGTAGCCTGCATGAGACACAAAACTTTTTTTTTTTTCCATCAAACTGAAATAATTACGCTCCTCTTGGACCCAGGCCAACTGCCCAGGACACTCAAGCCTGATTTTGATGATGTTGTTTTTTCTTTGCTGCTCAAAGCCAACGGACAAACAGAGGAGGAGTCGTGGAGTGGGGACATGGGAGGTCCTCCTGTCCACATGGTTCTGACGTAAATCCCATCACAGACAGGACATCAGTCAACAGCTCGGGGCCGTCGCCGCTGAAATCACCTCTGCGTGGAGTCATCTGGTTTTACATTAATGCAGCAGATAATTGTGTGTGTGGTGTTGTGTCACCAAGCGCAGCCCCTCCCATCTGATTGGTTACCAGAGCTATCCCTCTAACGTAAACAGCCACATCTGACTCAAACCACAGAGCGTCTGCGGTTTCAGCGAGATGTTGGCGCCTCCGACTGCAGCAGCTCCTGCTTTTGTAGCGGCTGTTTTGAACTGCGTTTGTTTGTCAGTGTGTCAGTGGATGTTTGATGCAGTTGTGCGTTTGTGATGGTTGACTGCGGTGCTTTTCAAAGCCGGAACGAGGCCCAGGCCCGTTCCAGTGCACGTCCGTATGGGAGGGCTCCTGCTGCGTCTGAGTAATCCTGCTCTACCGTGACTTACACTGGGGGAATTGAGCCCCTAAATCTGCCAATGCCACGCTCTACCTACTGAGCTGCGTTCCACAGCTCTCACAGAAAAACCATCGGGTTTCCAGCCCAACAGAAGACACCCAGACAGACCTGTGTCCTGCTGGGGTGTTTAGTCTGGGACAGATGTGTCAGTGAAATGTTTGCAGGGACAAACAAAAGAAAATGGTTTTCTCCTCCTGCAACAACAATAGAGAGAGTTTTCTTTCTTTCTTTCTTTCCTTCTTTATTTATGAGATTCTATCAAAGATGTGGGTTAGGAGACAAGTGGGCCCATTTTTACAGCAGCAAGCTTTTCCTCCAACAATAGGAGACGTTCCTGTTGAGCTCCGAAGGGCTGCATTTAGATGTCAAAGCCTTTCAGTGGATTTGGAAAGTTTTCCGAAAACATGTTCTACTGGTGTCCTGTCGGTGCTGGAAGTGTTTCCAAATGCGTCTATCAGATGGAAGGACACAGTGGTCACTTCTGCAGCAGAGGCACACGTTGGAAAATGAAACCATTAAAGCTGCCTTTGCACAGGAGTACATGTGCATGTGACATGACAGGATGCTGTGCCCGAGTATCCATGCCACTGTCACATATATGTTTGTTTCATATTAAGAGAGATAAACATAAGTCGTTGTGACAGGACATAGAGTGTGCTGTAATTGGATGACATGGTGCAGGCATGTAAACATCAACTCCTTTCGCATGTAAACACACACTGCAACCCACTTCCAAAATTCAGACTTTCTTTGATCAGGCTTCAAAGGATTATCCGTTCGCATTCTCCATGTAATCGTATTCAGGGATAAAGCATGCTTTGGTGTAATGTACTGGTTTGGTGGTTTGACCGGAACCTGATGTTTAGCTGGCTGCCTCCAGCTGCTCCTGTCCGTCCTCACCGCAGAGTTGAGCTGAGGTTGGTGAAGCAGGAGAAGACGGCCTCCTCTTGATCTTCTAGTCCTTCCCTTTCAGTCTCCCCCCTTCCGCAGACATCCGTCACATCTCCCAGCCATCCTCATCGCCTGAATAACTGATGACTAAGTGAATTTGTTGTCTGTGCAACTGGTAAGGCTCAGCGTTGAAGGCTTTAAAAGGAATCCTCATTAGATAGTTTGACAGGAAATGTCAGGAAGCATGAAGAGGTGAGGTGGTCAGAAGTGGTTCTGTACGGTCGGTGGAGCCTGGATGAAAAATCTGACATCTGCCTGAACAAGTCCTCTGCGGTTTAGAAATAAACGGTTGTAAAGGAAAACGTAGGCGCCGCCATATATGTGCCTGGAATTTACAAACATCCAAAAACCTGAAGAACAAAATATGCTGAAGTTGCGCTGAAGATTAAGTGCAATTATTAGATCTGAGAAGAGTCATTTCAGTTAGTTTGATGAACTCCACATGGATTTTACACCAATGTGTCTTCGATTATACTGAAAATGTCTTGGGTTTGACACTTAAAATCCAAAACAATGCTGTCACATCTTCAGTCCTCAGTCACATCAGTGGTCCTCTACTGCACAGTGGGATGTTCATAGATGGCCTTTTACCTGCTATTGCATCTAAAGACACCCTGGGATGAGACTTACTCCATCACAGTGTGTCTGTCTCTGACTCATGTCTATTTAACATCTACGAGGAAGTCTGAAAGGACGCGCCGATCAATGGGACACTTAAAGGTTTTACTGAACATTTATCGGTACCACTTTGTAACATCCTGATCATTAGCTTAGCCTCATCGATTAGAACTACAGCAGCACAGGTTGACAGTGTGTCCTGATGATGCTTTATTCTTCTACATGTCCCTCCGTTGACGCCTGACACTCAGTAAATGCGATCATCACACAGCAGACGCAGACAGGTCATGTGACTGCTGACTGTTATCACACTGCTGACATAGGTGTCATCTTGTCAGTTTGATTTCATTTGTAAGTATACATCTATTTCTCACACTCAGGTTGCAACACTTTAAAGAAAAAGCTGGAAACAAGAAGAGACGACCTGATTAAATCAAATCAAATCAAATTCCATTTTATTTGACATGACATTTTACATATAGAGCTGGTTGAAACCAGACTGTCATTGACTGACTCATTGACTCATTAACTGAGTTAGTAAACTAGCATTTCACAGTGGTTCACCCATGATCCTTTGCAGATAACTGTTCGTACTCTTACAGCTCCTCCTCTTTTGTCCAAATATGGTCACTTCTGGTTCCAAAAAATGCTGAATACAACTACGTGCTAACATTTATCAAACAGCTGAGACTCTAGTGGTACTTAAATATCAGATTAAAAGTCAAAGGTGTGGTCTGCATTTTCAGCATCACAGGTCGTTTTTGGTGAGTTTTACCCCCGTCTCTTCCCTAGCTCCTCCCTCTTTTCCAAATATGGTCACTTCTGGCTCCAAAAACCAAGATGGTGATGGTCAAAACACTGAAGCTCGGTCTTTAGAAGTCCAGTCCACCAACAAATGTGTGACGTCCATCAGGCGGTATGTCCACTTCTTTAAAATACTATTGTTTCTGCCGTCTAAACACACAAGGTTAAGACGGAAGCGTGTGTCCGTACGGGTTCGCAGTGGTTAAAGCCACGCCCACAGTGACACATGCTGAAGACGGACTTTCCAGTCAGTTTCTTATTTTACAGCATTTTCCTCTGAAACTGCCTTAGAAGTAACAACTCTGTTTGTGCAGGGACAAAAAAGCTCTCACAAAAACTGTATCTCTCCCAGGCAGATGAGCGATGCCCATTCTCCTTCACAACAGACTGAACAGACAGGCGTTGTCAAGGCAACAGGCTGCACCTGTAACAGGGAAGTGACTTCCTCTCCCAGGTATCACCACGTCCTGGGCAGAATCCATCCGTTGACTTAAGAACCAACATTCACTCCCTTACCTTTACCACAGACAGCTTTTACACCACTCCATCCTCAGCTTTAAACTCTGTGTGTGTGTGTGTGTGTGTGTGTGCGCGTGTGTGTGTGTGCGCGTGTGTGCGCGTGTGTGTGTGTGCGCGTGTGTGTGTGTGCGCGTGTATGTGTGTGCGTGTGTGTGTGTGTGTGTGTGTGTGCGTGCGTGCGTGCGTGCGTGTGTGTTAATACAGAAGAAAAGAGAAAAAATGATCGGATTAAAATATGACAGTTCTCTAGTGTCCAGCAGAACAAATACTGTCCATGTTTATGAACAAACATCTCAGACCTTCCTACATCCATGTTTTCACTCATGCATCATACAGACTTTTAACCAAGTTTCTCAGAAATTGTGCTAATCATGATTTTTACGGTTAGATTTCATATTGACATTTGGTTGTTAAGGGAATGTCAGGATGCAAATCCACTGTTTCCTGTGAGGTTGGAATAAAATATTGTTACTTCTTCTCATGAAATGATTGTGACAATGTGATTTATTCTTGATAGATGAAATGTAACTGGGACTCACAATGTAAAAAAGGCCATTAGTGATGTGTAGAAATATGAATAAAAGGAGGAATGCGTCTGAAAACAAAATTATTCCAACTTTATGGAAACAGTGTATGTGATTTTAAAGAATGACACACTGTTTTGTAATATTTATACCACATCTTTTCCTGAGTACTGGATCGTGCCGACCTACCAGACTGTTACTGTAATACCATTCTGTCAATAGAACCGTAATGACACGTTTTAATGTGACTTTAACTGAATGTTCTTTAATTTGATCTAAAGGAGATGTGACGTGAACAAATAAACCCTTTGGGCCATTGAAAGAAAACACTGAAAAATGCTGTAATGAAACTTAATTTAAGTTAACATGAAAACATATGTGCAAAAATGGACATAATTTTTGTTTGTATACTGATACAAAGCCCTGACCCAGACCATCAGATCAGACCCAAATAATGAGCAACCAGGACCAGGGGACTGTTGGAAATGAAGTCCTCTGGTGCATAGGTTTCCCTTAGGACACATCAGTAAAGTACATTTTGGTGCACTATTTTGTTTCTGCTTCATTTTATGGTAGAAGTGTCATTATTTATGTAAAGACAACCATAAACTTGAATGCTGACCCTATCATGGTCTATAATGTACCAGGGCAGTGCAGCGGTGTGTTGGTTCATAGAATGGGTCTGAAAGAAAAACATTTTTGCATTCTTATCTGAAGTTTCTTGTACTTTTTCAAGCATGATGAACTCATTTTTTTCTACTACTCGACATTCAACAAATGATTATATTTCCAGAAATCTGTGTAATTGATTCGCTTAAACATGAGAAATTCCACCTGTGTCAAACTAAATGGCAGCAAATTATGAACTCTATAATGTTTTCAAGTGATGAAACACACAGTCATTTAGTGAAAAACCTACAGGAAATAATAACACATTAATAATAGACCTAAGAATACCAAAAAAGACCTGTAACTGGTCTGGGACATGTGGAAATTGTATTCGTACCTCAAAGAAAATGAAAACATGAACAACAGTGCTGCTGGATCTAATCACTCCTATGTGGCGTTTTAGAACAAAAGTGGTTCTTTTCTGATCGATATAACTGGATTCAAACGGCCTACGCTTTTTCATGTTTTTATTTGGGAGGAACATCTGCATGTGTTCTGAGGTGGACCAATCCCCTGCATCTCCTCTGAAATCGACACCTCCATGCACATAAAGGTCGCCTGCTAAACAAAGCCTGGAGGTGCACAGACATCTGGAGCTGTTTTAGATAAGGACTGTTGGGCCTGATTAAAACTGTCAAATGTCTTCTTGTTTTGAGGTATGTGGACAAGTATTACTTTTGTTACATGCATAAATCACAGCCTCAGTACAGAGACTATATGAAGGATCAGATCAATCCTGAAATATTTACAGCTAAGACTTGTTTTAAGGTTAAAGCTAGGATTAAGGTAAGTGTCTCCCCAAAAATGAACAGAATTCAATGAAAGTCACTTAAATCAATGCAAACTTAACAGCAGTGGGTTCTGTCAGGGTGTTAACCCTTTGGAGGGTTGACGTCACTGTGGAATGTCCCTCCTGTGGTTCTTTCCCCTCTCACCCGGTCATGTCTCATATGGACGTGATCACATGTGAGTGGTGATCTGACCCCTCCATCCATCCTCCTGCAATAAGAGAACTACGTCAACCTGTGACGAATTTACACTCTGGTAAAAAAAAAAAACAGGAATAAAACCAGCGTAACAGTGGATGTCCTCCAGCTCACATCTGATCCCATGTCGGAGATCAGAGCTTTCCTCACACCACCTCCCAGTGTGTAACGTTGGACAGATTGGACCGTTTACATGAGGAACCGAGCTGACCTCCAACACATGGGCTCTGATAACAGGTGTGTCAGAACGGGCCTGAACTGTAGAACTGGTTTGTTTTCAGTGTTATTTACACACCCAGTTTGACAGTTACCTGCTAAATCCACCTTAAACCGTGTACCTGACCCACTGAGCGTACCTCTGCTTAGAAGTCCCTCTCCTTTTATATCCACGCAGGAAGATTTCATCTTATGAATACGTGTCACTGTGTTATAGCTGACTTTAAAACCCACAGCGCTCTGTCTGAGGCCTGAGTGTCTGTATTTACTGTTTGTGTTTAACATTATTACGTTCTGTTTTAAAATGGAAAAAGTGGAGTTTGTCTTATGACAGAACGAAAGCGTCCTTTCTGCTGCTTCTTTTGATTTATACCTTGAGAAAAGGGATAATGATAATAAAAAAAAAATCTCTTGCTTATTGTCATCTCAAGTTGCAATATTTCGGTTCAATGTTCCTGTTTTAATTCAGTAAATATCAGTCTGATGCACAGTTTCCTCAGAGAGCAGCCGCAGAAACATCAGAAAACACACATCACAAACAAATTAAATATAGTTGAGTGTTTATTTTTATTCTACACTTACAAAAATGTCAGGTAATAAAAAGTAGTTTTTATACACCATAAAAACAATCTATAAAACATTGTGTTCCCATCAAAATTCACTTACAGTATTTTTTTTAAAGAATAAAGGCACATGTTGCGTTCTCAAAGACCCTCGCTGTATTTACATGAGAAGATAATTCTAACTATGTGCGGTTTCTATTTTCTATCGGTTTGAGTGGTTTTACGTGGACACCCGTCAGTGTAACTGTACATGGGAATAAGCACACATGAACACAGACAGAAACATCACATTGTCACTCAGGCAGCTGCTCAAATGCTACTCTTTTGCTTGTAGAAAAAATTTACCCAAGTTCCCTTTTTCAGCATTAAAGAGAGCCTGTGTCAGATTTTCTAAATACAGTATTTTAGGCAAAAAAAACCCAAAACAAAACAAAATGAACAAGGTGAGGCCAGAGAAAAATACCTATTAGGCACACTTTTTTTCTGTACACATTGTTGAACACATTTCACTTGAAGTACACACTCTCAACATTGAGTACATGGTAGAAGATGCCACCTGGGACATGTCACACTGATCTCAGTACAGTTTAATTCAGTTAAAGGTTTGATCTTTCCACTCAGTGTAGCTAAACATATGGGATCTAGATTTCTGTGACGTGAATGTAGATAGAATGGATCCTGGATCACAGCCTGAGAAGGTCATTTCTACCGTTCAAGTTCAAAGTGGTTCTTTGAAAAGAAATAAAAACGACACACATGCTCTTATTCAGCCACTGATAACCAACAACAGCAAACAAACATGGCACTTTGTAAAATATTGAATACCTAAACAAAAAAGTAGAGAAAATAAATCATTTATGGCATCAGCGTCATGAACTGAAGTTTGGAGACGTGCAACAACTACAAGAGAAAAAGAGCCCAACGTAGACTGAAATCCAGCAGGTTTTAGGAGTGTTTATCTTGTTTCACATACAGTACATCCAAATGAACATCTATATTTGTTGATAGGGCATGAATCAGAACAAAAACAAAAAAAAAACAGACAAATATGGCACTTTTATGAAGTGTTCCCAGTCTGCACAAATCCTTCACAATCCATTGCAATGACATGAAAATACTCATTTTAATTTGAAATATAATGTTCATCTGTTAGTCAAAATGACTCCCTTTATTGCTTTGGAAAAATCTGTACAGTAAGCATCCGATCATTATGTAACAGGATACCAACTGGGTGTGACTGAAAAAGGGAGCAATGAAAAGAAACAAAGGCAACTTCAGAAAACGCTGAAATAAGTCCATGATGATCTTCTAAGTGACAGCCAACAAGGTAAAGCGTCTTTTTTGGGTCAGTTTTCTTTCAGTTGAAACAAAGGTTACAACTGCCGTAATGTCCCTGTTTAGAGGAACCTTTAACACCCAGCGGGTTGAACGGTCAACAGTCTGCCAGAGGTGGCCTTCAAAATGACACCTAAGAACATGCATCCTGGACTTAGAGTTCTTAAGGTCACATTTCCTAGAAAAGACTAGATGTTATACCGTAAGCATCTGTATAATATGTGTCTTTATTCTCTTTTTGACAAAAGAACAGCTTGTCACAAGTACAGGGAGTTTAAGGAGCCAGTGTTAGAATGAGCGCTATGTTAGCTTTAGCATCGCTGTAGCCGGTTCCACTACAACGCCTCCAGGTTTCTGTAGTCTCATCTACATTAAGTGAAGTTAATAAAATATTCATGTTTTAAACAGTTTTTGAGTTAAAAAAAAAACAAACAAAAAAAAAAAACAAGGTCATGGACACAAGTATTTTCTGCTGTTGTATAGGTATTTTAAGGATGTTTTTGGAGCTACGTCACTAGCCATGCTAATGCTAAACACAGGGTTGCTTTGCTAGCAGCAAATCTCAGTAAGTCAATTTGTTTTTGAAGTTGGAAATAAAATGAAACACATTTCTTTGTTCTATTTGTCCTCTGTCCTTCATGCACGTGGCTGCCTTTGTCAGATGTAGGTGCAGGTAAAACACCTGTTTGTCCTTCAACCCCAGTTATTTTTGCATTAGCATCATCCAAGATCATTCAGCTGCGTCTTGAAAATGCCAGTGTACCAGGATGTAAACACGGGTCAGTCGCCAACATCTTTGATTTAAAGCCTTTCTGCTCAGCTGGAAAACTCATCACTGCTCTATATTGTTCTCTTCATCTTTCGCTCTTGTTGCACCCCAGCCCCGCCCAGCCCAGCCCCGCCCCCTCCACAGCTACAGCTTCAGTCCCACATTTGTCCTCTCTCCTTTATCCTCTCCAAGGTTGTTTCCCAGGCCAGGCTAACAGGAAGTGAGCACAATGTGTTGGCTCATGGGAGAGATAACACGGACAGGAAGGGGCGGGCACAACCCCCAGATGGACAGGAAGTTGACTTCACTGTTTGGTTTAGCTGATTAGGGGAGAGAGAAAAGACAGGAGATCAGGAGACCGAGACAGAAGAGTGGGAGCGAGGCTGGAGGAACCGGCTGCTCCGAGTGTATATGAACCCAACAGGAAGGCATTGAGAGGGCTTCCAGCTATTGTATCCACCGTTTATCAAATGGCATGCCAAGCAGGCGAGTTTTAAGGAAACGAGTTCAAGTCCAAACAAAACAGAATAAATAGGAGAATAAATAAACTAAATTCTCCAAACTCAAACAATGTTAAGTCTAAAAAACAAAGGGGACTGTCAGTGTGAAGACGTGTGGCTGACAGACACAATAATAACGGTCCTGTCAGCCGGACTGTGGTCTCCGTAAACGGTTAATACACGGCTGTTCAGAGCGCTGACCTTTTAATGCCACCACTTTCTGACTGCAGAAGACTTATCTGTAGGACATTTATTTATACAATAGGCCAGAAGGTCTACACTTAAGTAAATGGTGGTGAGTCTGATAAATAGAAGGTCAGGGGTCAAACGGCCTGATTCCTTAAAGAGCAGGTCCACAGCGTTCCTCTGCGGTGCACGTCGACTGGCACCCTCTGTCTAGATTACAACAAGCCCTTGTGTGAAATGAGCCAAGTATTGGTTCGAGTGCATGCAGTAGAGATAAAACAACCTGGAAAATAAGTGAGAAAAGCATCAACTGCACCGCATTGGCCCAGATTTTCAGGACTGTCAGGTCTCTGCTTTATATTAGAGATTTTTAAAAGACGAACCTCAAAGAGTCTTTATATTGTTGAGAATTAATACACTGAAACACACTTCAGGGTTTTTTGTTTTTGATAATGAGAACGAGCACCCCACCCACCCGACCCTGCAACAAACAAAACACTCTAATTAGAGCCACTGTTTGATTTTTTTTTTTTTTTTAGCATCACTGGTCAAAAATTCCATAGTTTCTCTTCAACGTATGGTATTTCAGCTGGTCTGAGATCAGACTTCCCTGTGTTTTTTCGGGCTCCAGAAACTCTACCCCGTGATGTTCTGATTTTGGGGTAATCATGTGTTTTCAGACGGGTGGGAGGGTTAAATGTGTGATTGACAGCTGTACTAACTAATCAGATTCTGTTCAATGTGACCTGGATGTGACTGAACCGTTCTGGTGAGAGTCATTAATGTTTATATTTAGTGTTTGACTTGGACCGAGAGGAGAGAGCTGCAGAAAGAACCTGTGTGTTCTGACACTCTGGTGTTTTTTCCTTTACTTTGGCTCCTGTGTGTAAGAGGAATGAACCTGTATATGAGAAACAACAGAGCGGGACAAACTGTACATGAACATGTAGGTAGAGTGTGAAGGTCATTCTGAGGTACAAAAACAAATAGAATTCTTATGTCAGCATGTTATTTACTAATGCAAACCTGATTATTTACTAATGCAAACCTGATTATTTACTAATGCAAACCTGATTATTTACTAATGCAAACCTGACTATTTACTAATGCAAACCTCCTACTTCCCTTTTTGGTGAGTCCATCCTCCTGAAT
>JAPQRQ010000008.1:24897858-24910619 GCA_037367365.1 Apogon talboti | reverse complement strand
TCTATCTATCTATCTATCTATCTATCTGTCTGTCTATCTATCTGTCTATCTATCTATCTATCTGTCTGTCTGTCTGTTTTGTGTCTTCATCTGTCCCATCCCTACCCCCTACCACACAAATAGCACCTATTGAAAACGCTCGGACTGTAGATTTATGACTTTTCGCTGACTGACTTTTACCCCCACACAGATGGCCCGAACTGAAAAATTAATCTGGCACATATTGAGGGACGGCGGGGCCATATTTGGCCTTGTGGCAAGTCAAAGGACGCACAACAAAACGTGGCCGGTCAGAAAAGGCCTGTAATAAAAGAATGGGATAAAAGGTTCCCAGACAGTGACTAGTAGTCGGCTTTGTTCGGCCGGGGTCAGCCCGAGGTGTCCCGTTCACCAACAACCACTCAGCCTTTAAGGGAGGAGAAAATGCAGAGCTCTGCATAAAAAATGATGCTAAATCAAAGCTGGACCACAGAAAAAACGCGACAAGGGATAAAAAATGAAAGTGAATTAAGTTAGATGCGAAATCTTAAGAGGTGAAAGAGAGGAATATGTTAAATATAAGCCCCCCACGAAGGAAAAGACGCACAAAGGGGACGTTGGATGCGCTGATCCGTCCTTTTTACTGCTCTGCTTATTTTTTGTCTTTGCACAAATTAAAGTCCGTAAATGAAAAATGGCTCAAGTCTATAAAAATGATCTGTGCGGACAGAGAAGGAGTCATAAATCTGTGTTGTATCCTTCAGGATTTCAGTAGGATTCGGTCTTTGGCAGCAGCTGCTGTCTTTGGAGGCGGAGGCCAAAACCTCTTAATACCTCCTGTGATGTGCCATTATTTAACTCCAAATCAGCTGATAGTAGCCTGCTCTAATAAAGCACACAGAACAAAACGGTTCTGCTTGGCTCCAGTTTACACCCGGGTTTAATAGGGCTGAAGGTTCTGGCAGGGCTACATTTATGCACTCAATATGTCTGATCTAATGAGTCATTTGTTAAGAGGAGCCTTTAATGAAAGGCTGAAAATGATTGAGTAGCTGTGAAGTAGGTAGTTCAGGAGCTAAGTCTTGCTTTTTTGGGTCCGTCTGTGAATTAAATTTCCACTTGTGTGATATGGAACAAAAATCTGGATGAACAGTGTTGTTGTGTTAGCAGTTTCTAACTCATTTCCGGCTCCTGAAGTTTTGAGTGGACTTGTGTTTTTAAAGTCACAGATTCATATGTTGCATTAATGGTTTGGATGATCCAGAAGGGACTGGAACCATGTTTTAGGTCACATCTGAAGGTTCACTTGCACATAATCTGAATTATTATTAATATTGTTGTTGTGTTCATGTTCTTATTGGTACTTTTAGTTGCCTCTTTCCCAAACATAACTGCACCGACCACAGAATCAACTTTACACAGAGCAGGGACGCTCTTATGGTTTGGAGACATTTTCAACGCACACAAAGGTTAACAGGACGAGTTACCCTCTCCACCACCTTGAATATATAGACCACCTTATAAAACAAATCTAATTTCTATACAGTGAAAACGTACACCATGGCATTTGACATTTGGCATTTGGCAAAGCAACAGCCCAGTAAACACAAAGCAGTAGTTCATTCCCTTCCACTGGTTTTGATGGATGGTTAGTCATCGCCCATAGACTCCCCTAGAACCCAATCTGTGACTGAGACAGCTCCACACACATTCGGTTCTACAGGGTATATATAGGCGAAGGTTCGCTCCACGGATGGCTGCTGATGACTCCTTCTTGGTGCTGACAGAGATTTACACCCATGTGTCCTCACTCACTGGACTCTTTTATGTAGGACATAGTATTTACACTCTGCCCAAAAATAATTACAGTACTTAAACCCATCATTCAGCCCACGCCTTCATTTTTCTGATGTGCATGTTCTTGTTGTTTAACATTTGATGAATCAGTGTCAATATGTAATTTATTGAAGCTATTAATGGTGCTGAAGCATGTAGCTTCTTGACATCAATAACTCATTAAAGCCTCGAGCATTAATTTTGATTCATAAGTGTAATTATTGCAAGCAAGCGGAATCATCATCTTAAAGAGCAGCACCCTCAACAGTGCACTGCAGACAAGACTGGATGTTTGGAGAGGGAATCTGCATGAAGCCTGCGTCACAGATTTACTGCTGCTCTTCCAGAGGACACGGAGCCAACAGTTGGACAGAATGGTATAAGATGGAACAGTGAAGGGCCACTGAAGTCCGGTTTTTCCACCTGCGTTAACAGGCCGTGTAAACGGAGCTGGCTACGTCGTTCCAGACATGGTCTCATGCATAGTACATTAGTGCTTACACCAAGCTAAGCACTTAGAAATATGGTGAAATCATCCAATATTTATAAATTCACTCACATCATTGTCTGCGTTTACAAAACCCACTGTGAATGTGTGTGAACATTCTAAACTAATACTGCAGTGACATTAAACAGCCGAACTGCAAAAAGCCTGTGATGCTTTTACAGAAAAGAAACCAGAACGTCTATCCATTCTGAGAAGTCCTTCAGTCTTCTGACCTGTCCTTTCAGTCCATCCATAACTCGTCTTTTCCAGATGCCACACATGTCCACACCTATGCTTTTCACACTTGTTCGTGCCAAAGGGACAGTTGGTCACCTGCCACAGTTGCTGGTTAACAGGCTACCAGCTGCAGGAGGGACGTGACCAGCATCAGGACGGTGGACACCCTGGACCGGACCTGCCATGGGACTACAGTGGAACCCAGGCCTGGAGAGCAGTCTGTGGCTGTGGTTCAGAGTCTGCAGAAGGAGCTTTATGGGGCAGTCTGCTCGGTTCCATCTTATATTAGTATCTGATTGTCTTAGTATTTGGTCATCTCTGTCAGCTCCAAACCAGTCTGACCTTATATCAGCAGTCCGTCTGAGGTCATGGAGCGCAGGTCTACCACTGCTCCTGGACTGTTTTGTTGAAAGAACGTCCAGCAGACGCAGACACGTTCCCATGCTCCACTTCAGACTTTTTCTCCAGGGTTTTGCTCCATATCATGTTTTTGGTAATGCATCATTAAGACTGTGGCTCTCATTGGCCTGTTCCACCTCAGAAGGGTAATTGGTGCCTATTTTCTGTGCATTTTCCACAGGTTGCCTGAGTTTTTGTGCGTTTTTACCATGGGTCATTTTCTGTGCTGTGTGAGTCTGCACCATTTAAAGGAGAGGAGGTGGAAACTCTGAGGGAAACTACTGCGTGAGAGGATCAGCCAGGCCCTATGGTTTTAAAGGAGGCACACAGCCCTTTTAAAGCACATCAATCACTACCGTTCACACTGATGTGAGTAATGAAAGTTTACTGTTTAGTGCAGTTCTCAAAATACAAACGGCACAAAAAATCTATTCAGTAAAGACTATTGATCCACGCTTGGAGTTAAAAGGACTTTGACCGAAAACTTTCATTTTTCACAATTATTCCGGCCTAAATTCTTCTGCTAAATAGGGGTTTGAAACCTGGACTCATTGGCTCCCACCTTCTGAATGGGCCTCCCTACTCTCAACTGTGGCCGACTCCTTTTTAGATGCAACAACAGCAGCACAGAGACGGTCCGGTGTGTCAAAGAGCATTCTTCTGTAAGAATGTAGCCTAGCTGCCGTCAGGTCGCGTGAGGGTCAATCAGAATCATTGACCGCTGGTTCACCGTTCCATTAGTCCTGGCCTGGACAGGGCCACGCAGGGGCTCGCGCTGGGGACCATCCAGAGTTCACGCGGCCTGCGGGAGCCGCGAGCCCATTGTTCCGCGGGGTTTCTCTCTGTCATCTCGACTCTTTCTCTGCCTCTGTGGTCAGATTATTGTTGTGCAAAGACAAATTGTCGGTAGTCCGATATTTAAAGGTTAAAGTGGGTCCCGTCACCTGTTGGGAATAAAGGGATTTAACCCTCCAAATATTGTCCAATAATTCATTTTTATTTCTCACGCTGGATTTTTCCCACAGGCGCCAAAGCATCAGCCTTCATACCGATTTCCAGATGACCACTGGTGCCACGGGATGATTATTACAAGTCAGCAGATTTGAGACGAATATCCACCAGTGTCCACCTCCAATCTGCGGCATTATGCGTCTGAGCTGCTCGGAATCTTTCATTTTGCGTTTCACGAACCTCCACGTGCGGCTCCGAACGGCACCGGCAGAATCTAACTTTGGCCTTTTATATGAATTCACTTCTATTTTGTGTGTGATATAAAGCCATTCAGATGTGGCTTTTCTTCCTGGGGTCGTTTCACTTTTTCATCTTAGACAGGCTGACCGCCGGCTCACCCCTCCGCCCCCGGCCCTCTGCCGGGTCAAAGCCGAGCTGAGAGCTGCTCTAACCCGGTTTAGACATTAAGTGACCTCCAGCCCTGGGAACACATGCACCGTCTCGGGCTGACCGGAGGAGAAGCCGCGGTTTGTGACTGTAAATACAATTCTACAATTTTATTTCTTTGTGTCATTTAATTTTTGGCTTAGGCTGTGTACTTATTTTTACTCAAAATTGCATCTTATTCCGTACTATTTCGTCTGCTTAAAAGCTACTGCGACGTTTTTTGTTCTAAATATCCTAATGTAGAAAAAAATTGACAGGAATACAAGCCTAATGTCAAATTAAAAAATAAGATGCGTGTTTTCGAATGAAGTATTTCTGCGTTTATCTGTTAGAAATTACAGCAGTGTTCTCCTGTAATATATTGAATATAACTCACAGATTAATGTCACTGTTGCGGTGTGTTCTCCCCGTCATGCTGTTATCTAAAGTGCCCAGCTGTGACTATAATCTGAATTTTCTCCCTGTCATAAATTGCTGTTAGCTTATATGTCTACTTTTCTCCTCGGTTCTTTTTACAGCCTGTAGAGGAGTTCGCCTGGTGTCAAGAATGAAAGCTGTAAAATTTAACATCACAAGCAGCGCCATAACTCTGGATAAGTCAAAGTGTGTTTACATATCCACACAAACATCCACCGGTACTGTACGACCCGAGTGGGAAATCATTTTAAATGCGCCACACGGCTCAGGGCTGCGCCGAGCATTTGCACAAATACATCTATGTCCAACCGGATAAATGAGACAGTCACACCCGAATCAAACACTTGTAAACAGCCTACATGTTTCAGATTATTATATATTAAGGGAATTTTAATGGCTATAGTAATTTGAACTAATTTCACCGTGTTATTATTATATTATTATTATTATTATTATTATTATTATTATGTTAACAAATGAATCAACATCACCTCAAGCCTCCACATGTTACACACACCACACATACAGACATTTCATGCTCCAACTAAACGAGTACAAAATTAAATTCTAAATTAAAAAATAGTCACACGGAACAGATTCGTATCGTATCCATTACCGTTCTGTATTATTTGCGAAGAAAAACCAACACCCTGATCCTCAACAGGCCACTTTGAAACAGTGTTCCCATGCCTTCAATTTTAGGAAAAAAAAAAAGATTAAATATATGTGAGAAATTACTTAATGACTTGATGTAGTGCAATGTTTTGGGAGCTTTAAAATATAGTGTTAAACTATTAGAATCTGTCTGGCTTTAATTTAAATCAGAACGTAATTCTATTAAATCGAATTCAATTAGGTGTTTAAAACGGTTTTTATTTGTCTACTTGGAAAAACAAATTAAAATAAAACGAACAATGACATCTATAATATCAATGAGAAATTAGAGGGTAATTTTAGGCTAATATTTAACACTATTCTACATGTACCTTTTAATATGCGCTACTAATTCCTAATTTAATCAAAAATTGAAATAATGCCCTGAAAATCACTCTTTGCAGTTTCTTAGATTATGAGATGCCTTTTGAGTCCAAATCATTAGATGCGAAGTTAATTAAATTAGATACTGGACCACAGGTGGATCTGCTGTCCGGAGGGGTAAGGGTCCTGGAGGGTCCCCGGACCACCGCTTTAATTTGAAGAGCACCCCCCACACCCTGCGCCTCCATCTGCCCCCCTGCCCCTTACAGTCATAACTTCATATCGGTGCCAAATATGTAAACCACACTCACTTACTTGTCGTGTCGTGATCTCGCGTTATACCACGAACGTTCATTTTCGTAAAATCCCGTTAGAGCGGATGGATCCGGATTATCAGAACCTCCTCCGACGTTTCTCTCGGCGACACAAAGAGCATTCTGTTGATTTCGGACAAATATCGGCTACCAATCCCATCTGGCCGCCTGTCGGCTATTCTCTCTGAGTTATATTTTGGGGCTTGTCAAACCACCCGCAATAAAACACACTTTATTACCGTCACGTGCTCCGTTTTTTTTCCTCTGCTCCCACGCGGGTTCATAAATTATTAGGCCCTGCACCAAGAGCCACTTTATTCGATAATGGCGCCAAAGAAAAAAAAAGCCCTTTAATCTCAGGGGTTTTGTGTTGTTGCAAATGAGAACATTATGCGTTTTCTGGATGTTTTTACTTTGAAAATTCATGTAATGCTTTTCTTTTGGAACCTTTTTATATTTGTGGTCATTTTGAGCATTTGGTTGATGATTTTTTTTCCCTTTTTCGCTGTGTTTCTGGAATTTTATCAAATATTTTTTCAAGCATATTTTAGAAGCTTAAACAGCGGAAACCTGTGTTCTTGTAAGAAACCGCAGTTGGAACAGCCTTCTAGTGCATGCGTAAAAGCGGTAATTTTTCGTGCGTAAAATCGTCGGTCTTCTGGCACCACTTCTGACCTGCGCGTGTTATGCACTGCAGTCCTCTGCTTCCAAACAGAATGAGACGAAGTGTTTGGCATTTTTCCGGATGTTTCTGGAATGCTGTTTGGAGCATTTGTTTCCTGCTTTGATTTCCGTAAATGGGGAGCAATAAAACCATAAACAAGCGCTGTGAAAACAGAGCAGAAGCCTCTGTGTGTGTGTGTGTGTGTGTGTGTGTGTGTGTGTGTGTGTGTGTGTGTGTGTGTGTGTGTCAAACTGGACACCGGTTTGCTTGCTTTAGCAGCTCTGCGGCTGCTGGGGACAAGTGTTAAAACAATTCATCTAATAGAAAACGGCACTTAAAATACTGTTAAAACATAAATAACTCAATAATAATAATAATAATAATAACAGTCACACACTTAGAATGCCGCATTCTTTTCCACACTAAAATGATTTTTTTTCTGTGCATTGGCTAAAAAATCTTTTCTTTCTCTTCTTTCTTTTATTTGTGAATCCCTCGTCCTTCCCAGACTTTATCCACCTACGGCTTTACACTGTAGACGTTCATGAATTTCAATCCAATGGAATAAGTTGTCTTTTCCTTCCCTTTTATGAACAATATGCCACCGCCATTTTTTAAACCGCAAACCACTTGAACCTGTGATTTATGGCTTCTTTGGCTTGGCGTCCTGCCTAATAACGCCCCCTAGCTGCTGCAGAACATAAAACCAGGTCCAGGCCAAACAAACCCGCCCCAGGACAGCAGCGGATCAGAAGAGGCTATATCCGAGCCGAGGTGCATTCAAGGTAACTGGGAGAAGAGGATTCTCATGACCTGAATGAACTCGACAGCGACATGAGGATGACGGTGTTCTTACCCGAACCTGAACCGGGACTGATGACAAGCCGCAGAGCTGCTGGTGTCTGACACGCGGCTGCAGATGTGTTCTCTGAGTCTACAGCGCCATCTAGTGTTCAAAAGAAACGCAGCACCGCTGTAATGCCTTTTGTAGTGAAGCAAAAGAAGAATGCAGACCAAGACAAACCACATTCTGCAGGTCTTACAGTCATTTCCCATACTCATGACTCATTTAAAATGATGTAGCGATAGTTTCATGACTAATGACACATAAAAGGTGAAGTAGTGAGTGGGTCGTGCAGTAAATAACCCTCCGCTGGTATATTCTGAAGTACCAGACAAACCCTCCTCATCATATAGTCTGTCATTCCAACTGTGGGACAGGTGATTGTGCAGCTTTTGTGCGTACATGTGGGCTCCCTTTAGTCCATCTGCATTTTTTCCCGTCCCTTTGGACCACTCTGTGTGTGTTGGGTCCACCTGGTGGATAATAGTCATAACAGCAGCCTACAACTGGAAACGACCATTCATCTGCCAAAAACACCATTTCTCAATCAAAATTAAATAACCATATGACACAAAATGGCTAATAAATCAAACAAATCCTAGTGTATGTATTCTTAACTGTAATAATCAGGCTGAATGGTAGGTTTAATGACATGTCAAAGTCATGCCAGTACTACTCACTGCTGAGAAATAATTGATAAAATATCTTCTTATGTCAGTTAATCCATATTTCTTTCCTGAATTCCCTGTGTCGCAGCGGTGGCCATCTGCTCCAGTGTTTTCACTCACTAATGAAAGAACAGAGGCATATTAGCAGATAGATGCTTATTGGTTTGTTTTTTTCTGTCTTTAAGCAGCATTTCTCATTGAGACAAGCTCCCATTTGTGCAAGACACCTGCATATAACATAAATAAATACATTAATTCTAAAACACAAAAACCATAGTGGATAAAATCTCAAGCAATCCCACATTATTTCTCGTAAAAGTTGTTTTCATGTCAGGTGATATTGGTTTTAAGAGATCTATGAAAAGTGGTGTCTGACTTACAGGACAAACATGGTGGTTTTCTGCTTCATAAATGTCCAGCAGAATCTGAGGGGAGCACACCGTCCTGCAGGGACAGGGGGACAAAAGTATGTCTTCACATATTTGGAACATCAGAAACAGAGTGGACACCACGTCTGCCATGGTGTCCACCTTTGTCATCCTGCTCTTCCCTCGGGTTCTGCCTCAGACTTTAATTTGACGTCACCGTCTTTTCCATCTCCTTTTGTCTCTTTGTTTCTCTCTCTCACACAACGACACACACACACACACACACACACACACAGATTCCTTGCCGCATTGCAGTAGGTTGTAAATACTGAGTGCCAGCTGAGCTCCACTGAGCAGCACCAGTGAAATACTGTCTTTGTTTCTCACTATCTCTCACACCCCGCCTGCCCTCCTGAAAAAAAGAAATGTAAAATTCTAAAAAAAAAGAAGGGAGAAAATACTATCTTTGGGGCCCTTTGTCCCCTGACACTGAGGCTGCCCCCATAAAAAAGAGGGAAAACACAACCACAGAACGTCTTCTTCTGTCCATCTGTCCATTTCTATGTTCCCATCCAGGATGAAGGAAGCATCTGCAGCCTTTTTCAAAGACATATAAACACATATTCTACCAAAGCAACGTGAAGTCAGAAAAGAAAACAGCTGAACTGTAAAAGGACAGAAATGTCTGTATTCTGTAACTGACCTGTGACTAAGTCTTCGGCTGTTCCTGGTTTCAAACTGTAGTGAGGCCTTTAATATGTGACTGCATTCAACCTGTTGTCTGTCCCCAGGATCACATAGACCGCTCATAACAATGGCAGCACTCCTCCTTGTATAAGCATCACACATCCGTAAACATCATGTCTTTGATGCATTCATGTACATGTCAGTCTGTTGTAGTCCACACAGTTTTATAGTGTATGAGTCTGTAAAAACATGACCAAATGCATTATTGTGTCACATGTAATCTGTTATGTGCAGGTGATATTAATAATGTTTGGAGGCTATATTTGAATATTCGTCCCGTATTTTGCCGGATTTTTACTTTCTTTTTGCATCATTTAAAACATACTGATCCATAGACATGAAGTAAAAGTCCCAGCAGACAAAGCTCAGGGTTTAAATAAACTATATTTCTATTCATTTTCCAACTCTTGTTCTATTCGTTTCCTATTCCTTTTAAATCTATTCATTTACATGTTGCAGTTGGTGTAAAATGTCGAATCTGCGTTCGGTACCTGACCTGCGCACTTCGCTGAATTCCATATTCCTCTGCATCATCAACAAGACAAAATGATTAATAAACAAATCCACAAATAAATAGAATGCACATGTCTAACACGAAGATAAATACATTTGAAATGAAAAGAAAAAAAATGGAAAGAGAAAGTCTACAACGGAGAAAGTGACGCACATACTTTAGAGTTTTTTTCAACCCCTCTTGGTGATAAATGTTATTTTAGGTTAAATGTTTGCACACAAGTATCACCACACGTACACATTTAACAGTACAGGGCCGCGTTTTAACGAATAAATGAAGCTTATTCTGAGTTTTGGGGGAAAATACGAAAGAGAAAGAAAAGTAAAAATGTGTTTACCGTTCATTGAGGCGCGCGGGTCTCGAGGAGCAGTTGTGGGGCTACAGCGAGAGCGCGCGACGAGAAGACTGCCCTGCACGCGCACACATGACCGTTAGCGGCCAATGGCGGGCATTGTCGACTCGTAAACCGCTTTTTATTACCGCTGTGTGTCTGTCCGTGTGCGTAAATTGTACAGAGGCAGAGAAATGTGTGGCAGCTGCGTTCGAGAGAAGACTGGTACTCACGAATAAACAAACAACACACAGACAAACACCGACACGCGCACGCGCAGCCGCACAAGGGTGTCTTGATAATCTGTCTAAGATCCTCGAACGGTTTCATTAGATTTTGGAATTTCTTTTTGTGTCTTTTTTTGTGTATTTTTACTATAAAAGAGGCCTAAATAAATAAACATGCAAATTTGGTAACAGTTTTCCGCTGTAAAGGGGACGTATCCATGCAAAGGTGTAAATTATAAATACTTCCACTTCTACAAAATCAGAAACACACAAAACAAAAACAGAGGATTCGTCAGGAACAGACAGACTAGACCTGTCTAAACTAAAATATACAGATGTGTGTTGTTGAAATAATGTCAGATAAGATGTGGAACTTTTAGGCATTGTTTTTAGGCATTCACTTATTTAGTTTTTTGTTTGTTTGTTTTTGTTATTGGTTTTTTGGGGTTTTTTTATTTAAAAAAATCATTTCACCAATAACTTAAATAAAATAAAATAAAAAAATTAATAAATGAATGGCCTAAATGAAATTGCAAAATTTAGATCAATACAATAGATCATAGCATAGTGATGCAAATACTTTTAAATATCCTGTTCTATTAAATGGAAGTAGCCTAGTATATGCGTATGTATTAGTGAAAATATAATTTATATCATGAGATTGTTCGAAAAAAAAATGACATATCTGACATTCCTGAAATAGTGTGCATATGAGGATAGGTTATTTCTTTCTGATTCAGCTTTAGGCCTTTTTTCTGAACTGGGTCCTTGAATTTTCTTCAATGTTCCAATAAGTTGCTATTTTACTCTTACTGTTGTATGCCGTTTTATACAAATGATCATTGTAGTTTATTTTATTTTGATACTTTTTATAGCCTTTTTAACAATATATTACTATTTTTTTGAAAGTTGTTCACATCACATCTTTTCTATCTACTGATTTTATATCACTTTTCTACTAGTTGACATTATTCCAAATATTTCACCTGTATTAACATGTTCGGTTCGGGTTGACCGGATCATGGTCCAAGTGAAATTGGCTGATATTAGGAAGACAAATGCGTCACCGTGCGCCAGCATCCACGTTTTTAACCAAAAACCCATTTTCACGACAAGAATAATCTGCGCCTTCTTCACCAGACTCATCGGAATTCTGCAACAAATACGTCTACCATAAAAGTTAAAAACTGCCCCCGACAAGGCTGCGTTTTTTCCACTGTACGGAACTTTTCTAATTTCAGTGATTTTTCATGTTACACATATTCCAATCCATTTCCAAACAGCTGCCTGGAGAACGCATCCATGTCGATAAAAACTATAAATTCCGTTCATTTATTCTGCTGTGTGGTAAATCTATGCAGCTTTTGTTTTTGCGTCTAATTTATGGTCGTTGAATCCATTTTCATAGCTGATCAAAGGCGCGCTGTTCACTGCCTGGGTTTATCCCAAACTTAATTTACATCAGATTTGATCAACAGTAAAAGAAAACAGGCTTCTATGAAAATGCAGCAGGAATGTTGGTGTCACAGCTTTACGGCACTTCAGATCTGATTTGTATGTTTCCCTGCCTGAGCTCTGTCATGAGACTGATGGATGGGCCTAAATATTATGAGATACTCCTGAAAACAACGCGAAGGCACTAAGATCTTCTTGTGTTTGCTTTTACAAAATTCTTGACTCGTAAAAAACAAAAGTGCAGGCCGTTAAGTGCACAAACCTCAAGGTGAAAAGCTTTATTTTGAAGAGGAAACACAAAGCGGAAGCGCCTTCGACTCCCCTCTGACTGCGGTGTACCCCAGTCCACATGCTGTCCACACTGGGACACCACCACTAAGTGTCCAGTTTAGAGGTGACATGTTCTACGGGCCTCAACAGAATACTGAATGCAGTGTACAGTGTAATAAATCTAACTCATCTGTGTGTAAAGCATGGAAGAACAGGGTGAAACCGGGCCATTTGGTTCACATGGTTATAGATTACAAAGAAAAAATGTAAGAAATGACGAAAAAAAGTCTTACTGTCATTTGTTCTTATGGATCTATGCTTTTTCTCTTGGGGAAAATATGCAGACAAATGAAATATCCATGACAGCTTCAGGTAAAGTTGAACAAATAATGTTTTAGGTATTTTTCAGGATGTCACCAAACATTTTATTGTGTTCTGTGCAGAGTTTTGTACATTTAAACTGTCTAAGACAGGGGTGTCAAACTCATTTTAGTTCAGGGGCCACATTCAGCCAAATTTGATCTGAAGTGGGCTGAACCAGTAAAATAATGACATAATAATTTATCAATAATGTCAATTCCAAACTATCTCTCTATGTTTTAGAGTGAAAAAGTAAAATTCCATTATG
>JAPQRQ010000008.1:24812371-24825121 GCA_037367365.1 Apogon talboti | reverse complement strand
GTGGGTGTGTGTGTGGGGGTGTGGGTGTGTGGGTGTGTGTGTGTGTGTGGGTGTGTGTGTGTGTGTGGGTGTGTGTGGGTGTGTGTGTGGGTGTGTGTGTGTGTGGGGGGGGGGTCCTTGACTCCATTTAGGACCCGGTCAGCCCGTCCGTCCTCCGACCAGGACACTGAGGCCTGAGGCAGTACTTGATCAGCCTGTTTCAGTCTTTCATTCCAGATTCAAACCAACGACCAAATGAAGGCGGTGGTGTTCCAAGCCCACTCAGAACAGACTGCCTGGAGGACACATGGACACCAGGACTCTTCCACCCAGACACAGACGGTCATGTGGTCATATGTGAACCCGTTGGATGAACTTCAGAGGATCCAACTGGAGGTATCTCCATCCCACAGTCACCGACCACACCAGCTGGACTTACCTCTCATCAAATGGATGAAAATTGAATCATTAAATTATTTTAATGTAACTTTTGTTAAAACTGTATTAGAATTAGAAATGACATAAAACTGAGCAGAAACCGTCTGGACTCTGTTCATTCTGCCTGTGACGGTGCAAGTACATCTGAACGGATCTGTCTTTTCTCATTAGTGTCTGTCATACTTCCACATTTATTTAGGGCTGAATTACACACACACACCCACACACACCCACACACACACACACACCCACACACACACCCACCCACACACACCCACACACACACACCCACCCACACAGACACACACCCACACACACACACACACAAGTTAGGATTCAGCTGAGGTCAGCTCATTTTTGTTTTCAAAGGTTTGTGTTTGGGAGAAGGTGTGCACAGTTGACTGTTGTCTTCTGTACTGATCTAGGATCAGGTGGTCCTGGTTCCCTAAGACCCCAGGAGAGAAAGGTGGAGTCTGCATGGAAACCAAACTGTGAAAAATTCATTATTAACTGCTTTAACAGCTTCACTTTTGACTGAACATGACCCAACTTAAAAGTCTGAATGTGAAAGATGAAACCAACGAAGCGGGAACGAACTATTAGAATTTACAAATAAACAAATGAACATTCAGTAATCAAGAAAATTACAAAAAATTATCTAAATACTAAACAAATAACTAATAAAAAGGTACCACAGTCCATTTCAGGAGAAACTGTTGTTAAAAACACATGGATAAATTAGTAAATGATGAGGACAGTGCTAAAACATAGTGTGAAGGTCATTTTTCCATCAGATCAGCGCAGTAAAAGCTTTTCAGCAGCTGATCTTGGCTCAGTTTTGTTTTTCTTTTGGCATTCTGAGGTGAAAGGTCATTGAGAAACAACACATGGACTGTGCATGTGAAGACCATGTACATGTTTGATGCTTTGAGTAGACCGGGGGTCAGACTCTCTTCTCTTTGTCTTAGTACAGAAAAACCTATTTACAATGTGAATAACCTGAAAAAAGTACAATGTCTTTCAATAAGTGTAATTTTACCCATAATATGCCTCATCTGATCATTTAGACATGTGCATTATGAATCACATCTACAACGGCACAAACACTTAATGACAGGCAGGTTGGTAGAACTGCACTTCATTTTCTGAGACATTTCAGGTTGTTCATGTTTGTTCAGGTTATTCACATTTCATTGTTAAAGGATAGTTTGTTAATGTAAACATTTCCATAATTTAATGGGTTTTTTGCACTAAAACAAAGAGGAAAATTTGGAGTTGTCATTGTTTATAAGCACAATGTAATATTTTTCACATTAAACCAAGAAGTCATTATTTATAGGTTATTATGTAATTATTTAACTGAATGTGGAACCTGAATTAAAACCAGTAAAAGATGGAAAAGACACAACAACAGGCAATGAGACCAAATATTATAGTATAATTAGTGTTTTATCACCCAGTCCTATGATGGAACACCGTTAGATCAAAACTCCCAGGGTGCAGATTTGTTGAAACTATGGAGGTTAAAATGTTACCAGATCAATACTGTTATGGTTTTATCCTTAAAAGGAGAACCAACATAAGTGAATGGACTGCGTCTGTGCTGATGCACGAACAGAGCTGCAGGAGCCTCTACTCACAGCGTCGCTCATGCTGTGGCTGAGGGGCTTGTCCTGGGGCAGAAGACCGCCGGGTGCATCTGGGGGGTGGGACAGCTGGGGGCCGTGCATGAAGTCATTCATAGGGGGTCCTCCTCCTCCCCCCCCTCCCCCTCCCCCTCCACCACCTGACGGGTTCCCGTGGGGGAAGTCGAAGTTCCCTTGTCCGTGGTAACTGTTACCTTAAAGGATGAAAAACACAACGTTGTCATGAACTCGCTGCATCTTATTCATGTCTGTTTATCATATTTATGCAAAACCGCATCTTTTGGAAGAAGTTACATAACAGGTGCATACTTTACACATACAATACAGGGGAACCGTGGAGGCAGAGCTGAGACCTGAAGAGGATCAGTTCCAGAAACAGCAGAACTTTTCACAGAGCGACTGTGTGAGTTGGTGAAAAACTACCCACATATGAAGGACCACCACCCTTCTCCATCAGCATTAGTATCCACAGCAGTAAAACCTCCTCTGGTGTGTTAATTAAGAGCAGTGCCCTCTGGTGGACTGACTGAAAAACATTCATTCCAACCCAGTGGACGCATCCGAGTATGAAGGCAGTGACACAGGACAACTTTAGAAACGGACGGACGTGTAGATGTAGATCTACATCTAGATGTCTAAATGTTGGATTAAGGCTCATTTATGCTCGCTCTACTAGATCTACATCTAGATGTAGATGTAGATGTAGATGTAGATCTAGTAGAGCGAGCATAAATGAGCCTTAATCCAACATTAATCAAGGCAGTGAGCTGACAGCATTGTGAAAGCCTCGGTGGTGAAGTCTCCTTGAAGCCGTTTCTCTGTTTACTGTGTTGGAGGATCATCAGTAGCTCCTCCTCTCCACCCTCCAACCCCTCACAGATGAGCCCAGATGATCCTGGGTCGTCTCAGTTACCTGCTCCTGGGTACTCGCCCCCGTTGCCGCTGCCATGTTGACCAGGGTGCGGCGGGTATGGGCTGGGTCCCGGTCCGGGGCCGTGGCCTGGACCCGGTCCGGGTCCTAGCTGGGCGATCATCTCCATCACATTGGGCATAGTCATCTGACTGGGGCTCATGGTCTTAAAGCGCTTGGCCAGCGGTCCGTCGGGGTCTTCTTTGATGTGTAACTCAGACTTAATGGGAACCGGTCGCCAGCTACACGTGGGGTCGATAGTGACCTCCTCGAACTCTGAACTGTTACAAAGAAAAGGCAGGGTGACTTTAAGTTCAACACAGCGACGTGTGCAGATGGGAGACAGACAGAGGAACGTACTTCTGAATGGCATTCAGGATCCCCCACATGTACTGGTCCACCTCCAGACCTTCTAATAACGCCGTTTTACTAAGAGGAGAAAGAAACAAAGCATGTCATCTATGATGTTTTATCACATTATTCCTTTTTGACATAAAAAAGACTTTTGACTTACTTGCATACGGGACATCGCCATGTCCCCCTCTCACAGTTCAGCTGGAGGTACGACTCCAGATCGAAACACTGCACAAACAACAACACAGACCAAACTTCAAGTCACATTTATGTCATTTCTGCCACCGGGGGTCTGAACGAAAACAATAACAAAATACAGCCGCATTAGATGACGCTAGGAAGCAGCATGGGATTGTGGGAGTCTGACGTGAGTCCAGCTGAGCTCAGTGTCACAGATGAGCTGAAGGAGTACACCTGACTCAC
This sequence comes from Apogon talboti, assembly GCA_037367365.1. NCBI lineage: Eukaryota > Metazoa > Chordata > Actinopteri > Kurtiformes > Apogonidae > Apogon > Apogon talboti. The sequence continues at coordinate 24,821,371 of JAPQRQ010000008.1, read as the reverse complement.
ATGATGCTTATGGGGTGTCATTCTAAGGACATAAACAATGTTAAACACCCACTGTAAGTGCTATGATGCCACTAACATGTGACTGTTGTCTGAATTTAAACACTTTTGGAAATGTGATATAATATATAAGGCATAAAACCAGGCAGAAGGTCAGGTTCATGTGTTGTGCTCCATTAAAGGTCGGTTTCATATGCATGGATTCAAACAGACTGGGATTAGGTCTCATCTATTACACACATTTTATTTATTTTCTCTCCACAAAAGGGGGAATGAGTAACAACCAAACCAAAATAACACTGATACTGGAGTGACCAAACTGTTATTTTACAGCTCAGTTCTACAGTCAGTGGGAGTCTACCACACAGACCAGAGGCCTCCTGCTTTTCCAGGTACTCGGACCTGGAACTGTTGGATCCTGTGACTGCGTGGCTGGATTTGCACAAACCTGGACATGTTTGCAGTCATGCCCTCGTGCTGGTAGCTGGATGCGTCTGAAGGTAATGGGACATTTCAACGACACTTTGATGGCCGTCTGCTCCACGCCGTCCTCCCCGTTCAGAGTTGTGTTTCCTGCCGACGCTGCTACGCTGCTGAAATTCCTCTTAACTGTAAAGAGAGGCGGCATCACATGAAGCCTTTGAGAACACTACGAACTGGTTTATCAGCTGCAGGTGTCTGTGAAAGGTTTAAAGCAGACTATGAACAGAAACAGATGCAGTCTTGTGTAATTAAGACACACATATGAACATTAACTGCCCTACGAGACTACACAAGCCCTACTTTTGGTGATGCAGTGCTCTGCCGGCAGGAGCCTCTTCTTCAGGAGCCCCTGGAGGACGGATCGCACAGATGGCCTGTGGACCAGCTGCAGCACAAACAGGTGGGACTGCACAACACACAGTAAATAAATAAATGAATGAGAGTCTGCTTTGTTGGAAATCCCCTGTGTTAAAATGACTGCGGCTCAGAGTTTTGGTAAAAGTGCAGTACTCACACAACAGCAGGCAGTGACTGTAATCTGGATGGTGTTCCTCCCAGGTTGGCAGACGTGTTTGAGGTGCAGGGGTTTGTGGGAGGTTTTGTTGTCGCCCCTCTCGATGGTGAGCGGCGTGGCGTTGACGCTGACCTGCACCGAGGCGGGCCAGTTGGTGTTCATCTGCCTGTCCTCGTGGTGGTAGCACTTAAACTGCAGCTCCAAGTCTGACCTACAAAGCAGAAAAGGCAGCGTTTGGTTTTCACTTCCCTGAAACCCAACGTAAACGGAGCTTAAAACAGACGACTGGAGCACGGATGTCAAGCTCATTTTATTTCAGGGGACACATTCAGCCCAGGATGATCTGAAGTGGACCGCACCGGTCAAATAAGAACAGGAAAAAGTGGAATTACATTATGAGAATGTTTACATCTACAGTTTCTTTAAAATGTGGATTAACACGGACAACCTGAAACCAAAAATAAGTTTATCATTTCCACATGTACACGTTACAACTTACAGATGACAGTGGATCTACAAATACACAGCACATTTAGTAACAGGCAGAATACTGCTACAGTTACACTGATTTCTCTTCAGACATTCCAGTTCTTCACATTTGTTAAAACAAAGACAAAAAGTAGAGTCGTCATATTTATAGGTCATTACAGTAGTATTTTACTGATCTGATCCACTTGAGATCATACTGTTCTGAATGTGGAACCTGAACTACAGTGATTTTGACATCCTTAACTGTCTTCTGTGGGCCAGATTGGAGCCTTTGGCGGGCTGGTTTTGGCCCACGGGCCCTATGTTTGACACACGTGTCCATATGAGGGCTTGTGCAATGTCTGACCTCCACATGAGGGTCTGGTGGACGGAGGGTCGAAGGTGGAAGACGTGGTTACTGACAGCGAGGTTGTGCTCCAGGCGGAACGGCTCCAACACCACTCCGTCCCTGACTGGGAACGTCAGCCGCAGCTCCTCGTTGGGGTTACCTGGAAGAGAAGAAGAGGCTGACGTCTCAAACACATGAAGCTCTGGATAATAGAAACCAAATAAGGGCAAAAGAAACAAAAGCACATGCTCCAGTCTTCCAGGCCTTCAGCTGCTGAGTTACTCACTTGGAGGGGGCGGAAGCGCCGTCATATTTGGTTTCATGTCAGGTGGGAATGGGGGCTTGACATCCTGGTTTGGCGACAGGTATGGAGGTATACTGCTTCCTGGAGTCATAGGGGGCGTGGGGTTACCAGGGACAGGGGAGTGGGGGTAGTTACCAGGCCTGGGGGGCTGTAGAGAACACAGACGTACAATGAGGAGCACATCTGCACAAAACATCCACACATGACCCACTTTGAAAGCAGTTCCACATGGTGAACAAGGTCAGCCAAAGCCCCAGCTCCAGTCTCCACTGCACCTGCACCTGGACCTGGACCTGGACCTGGACCGACTGTACAGGGCTAAAGCTAAGAGCTGCCTACATCAGGAGTTGGAGGGTGGGATTGAGTTAGCAGCTAAAGCTCCTATGTAGTGTACAGTCTGCTTCATCCACAGAAGAACAACAGGGGCAGTGGCCCTGTATCTCACCGGCATCTTCTATCAAGCATCAATAACAACTTGAAATTGTGAGGTCATCAGGTCTCTGTGTTCCAGTCCCGTGGTCTTAATGCAGGACATCAGTCTCCCAATAGAAGTGGCCGGTCCTTTCACTGGAGGAGAACTCAACTAATTCAATGAAAGTCCATATCGGACTTCCTATCAGCGCTCAACAGTCACTATATTGATATGTCACTCTAACCATTTCCATGTAATACGCCATCAAAATATGGTCCACCATAAATAAAGGCAAATTTTAAATATTTCAAAAATTCAAAAATCTAAATATCTCAAGACTGTGGACACACTGTGTAGACATTGTCTCTGGGAAGCAACATAAAACATTTGAAATGAATCCGACCAGTGGTTTCATCACAGAGGATGTTGGAAGAAACTGCCAATGAAGACGACAACGAAGGCGCGGATAAAGACGAAGACGACGGCGGACACAGCGCCTCCGCAAAAGGTCATGGTAGAAAAGGAATCGGAAACGTACCCCCGTGCCTTGGCCATAGGAGTATCCACCTGCAGAGAAGTTTGTGTTCTGACCGTTAAAGGGCTCTGGCTGTGAAGGAAACAGACACATAATGAGTTTCTTACACTTCCCTCTAGGTTACTTTGAAACCAGCAGCATTTGGAGACAGTGCTACACATGTATAAGGTAGAACCTTCAGCTTTGACACAGTGTGTACAATAAGTAATCATTAAAGGCTGGTGTGTTTTTGGAGGCGTTCTGAGCAGACCTTGTAGTACTGGCCCATTGGAACCCCAGGGGGGTACTGGCCCTGGCCCTGCTGCCCTGGCATCCTCTGACCCGGGTAGTTAGGAGACGGCAGGGGCCTGGAGGTGTTGGATGGGGGGTACTGTCCCTGCTGAGGTGGGAACTGACTGTTAGGCCCGTACTGCTGACCGCCATAACTCCCCTGGAAGATTCAGGAAATGCTGAATCAGTTACTTGCAGCGAAACATGGCACAAATATACCGACATTCCAGGTCTCCGAGGCTTCCACTCACGTCCCCTGGATACGGCCTCTTCATCCCCTGCATGGGCATGCCCTGCCGGGGGCCTCCAGGATACCCCTGCTGAGGCATTCTTTGGCCGTGCGCTCCAAAAGGCCCCATGGCCGGCGTTCGAGCCTGGTTCATGCCCATCGGAGGTCCACTCATGTTGGGATTGGTCATGCCTGAGCCCATGCTGGCTGGATTCAGGCCTCCAGGGGGGGCTCTGGGGCCTGGCTGGTTCATGAATTGGCTGTTGTAGGCTTGAGTGGGGCCCATTTGGAACGAAGAACACATCTGGAGGCAAAACGCAGGGTTTCAGACTTAAACACTGTTATCCGGGGTCTCTCGGGTTGGAGGATGCTGCTCTGTGCGTGTGTGTGGCCTGCTGTGGTAATTCGCCGCAGCTGTACGTGTGTGTTGGCAGGTGTGTTCTCCTACTGTACCTGTCCATACTGATTCATGTCTTTATTCTGGGTCTCCTGCAGCGCTGCCACGGTGGCGGTCGCTGTGGCTGTGGCTGTAGCGGCGGCGGCGGCGACAGCAGCAGCTGCGGCGGCGGCGGCCGGCTGAGTGAAGTCACCAGGAGGCCGTGTGTGGGACGTCATTCCCATACCTCCTGGAGCAGTGTTTGGACCTCCAGAATAACTGCAGAAAACACACAGTTCCAGCTTTAGTCCTATCTGGAAGGCTCATCTTGTGCTTTTTGAACAGCTCCTGTCACCGTACCTCCCACTGTATCCCCCAGGGCCTCCTGGGTAGCCCGGCCTGCCGTACATGCCCTGCTGCATGTATGGTTGGTTGGAGCCTCCTTTGTTCGGAAACTGCTGCTGCTGAGCGCTGAACTGAGGGGAGTTGAGCCCTGCTCCGCTGGCGGACATGCCCGACGCCATAGGGTTACCCCCAGGATTCATGGGATTGTTGCTGTTAGCCATTGGGTTCCCCAGCACCTGAAAAATAACAGCAAGTCACAATTTGTACATTATTACCTTGAAACAAAAGGGAATGTTACACAAACACAAAGGAGGGTGAATTTCTGTAATGTGACATTCAATTGTCATTTTGACTTCATGTCATTTTCAGCTTATCTTACCTTATTATTATCACATTATATTACTATTAATGTCACTCTAGTACCAGTTTATTCTATTCTACTGAAATGAATGAATGAAATGGTAATAGTGGAGTAATACTCCTATGTTGATAATAAACTACCACTGCAATTCCCATGGAATAACCAAAGTTATAACCACACAATGCTTTTATTATTAACACAACCACTGACAGAAGCCTTTTATTTCTAAAAGGTTGTGGACTGGTAGTTTCTCTATATTTGTATTGCTATCTTTACATGCATTTTTACTTTCTTAACACTTGGATCTGGGCTCCCTGATTTTTCAACTCATACCAAATTATACCTCTGTTAATATAAAGGTACTGATGGTTATTACTTTGGTTATTTCATGGTAATTGCAATTGCATTACTGCTCTAATTACTGCTTCATTATCAGTGTAGGACTCCAGTATCACCATTCCATTCATTCACCTCCATAGAACAGAATAGGGTTTGTGTGGCTACATTTGTTCAGTGCAAGATGGATCACACGATAAAGAAAGAAATAAAAAGCATAATGTGAAGTGTCACCTTGTTCACATTTTAAAAGGAGCCACCCAGAAGTAACAACGCATGTCATCTTCAGAGCGCAGTATTCCACACAGATACATGACTGGCTCACCTGACTCTGTGTGGTATTGGTGACACCCCACACTGTTGTAACCACAGACAGGGACCCGGGGGGCTGGTTGGTGTTCTGTTGCCAGGGTACGGAATCGTAGGGAAAAGATCCATCACTGGGAAATAGAGCAAAATCCATAAACATGTGCCTTGTGTCACTGAAAACTCCAAATGACCAAGAGAAAACACCAACAGATAGGCAGAAGAGCCACGCATCCGTCCAAAACGGGAAGAATTTGGGAATTCTACTTACCAAAATGTTAGGCAACTTAACATGTTTAGGGTTTAGTTTCAAAACATATTCAGAGCCAAAAAAATAAAAAACACCCACTAATAACCGCTAGAGTTAAATAGGAAAAAAAAAAACTCCAAATGGATGTGAAGTGAATGATGGATGTGTTTAAGTTATCGACGTGAGCCGACGGAAAACCCACCAGTTCAAGTGGAATGTTTACAATTCAGATTGAAAACAAAGAAAATGGAGAAACATGAGAATCTGTTGCATATAATAAACAAGTGGTGCCATGGTGGGGACGGGCCAGCAGCCAGCCCAGTTGGGAAGGAGCTGCTGTTTTTGGACAAAACCGGTTCTGTTCGTTCAGACGTTTGCTCTTGGAATGGACGCCGTGGTCAATATTTCCTCATAAAATCTCAACGATATCCCATGATCCTCAGCAGAAGCAAACAGCACACTTGGCTGCAAACTCTTTCTGCTGGAGAGGGAGAGCAGAAGCACAGAATGTTCTCCAAAACACGAGTGGAGCGCTCCGCTGGCTGCGGCTGGTCCCTCCACCCACATGACCCCGGCCCCGCCCACACTCAGCCCCGCTCTCATCCCAACAATGGAAATCCTCTGTGTCATGTTTCTGTTACATAACAATGGAATAGTACATAACATCTTAATAGTAGCTGACACATTATTGCACTCAGTCTCTCCAAAACACCCAAGTTTTCTCTGGCCAACTTCAGCTTTAATGATTCAGTCTGGGACACGACGGAGGAACGTGTCATCAAATATCCAGTTATTGATCAAAATACTTCCAGGAAGCCAAGGAAGTCGATGCTCAGAACTAAAAGGTCGTTTAGACTGACAGTAGATTGGTTACTATTTCTTATTTTTATTAGTTTTTCAGCAATTTTTTTCACCTCAGTCAAGTTTCCGTTCTACAAGGACATGAGTAGATTTAATAAAGGTATTCATTGACTCTTTTTACTTCAGTATTTCAGGTATTATGAGGAAAACCTTGATTTGTAGAAGCTGAAATAGGATAAAAAAATGTTTATTTGCAAAACCAATGTTTATTAAATATCCTACATTATGCAAAGCCATTGTACACACGTCACCGTTAACACTGGAGGGAAAAGGAAAATTAAGGTAATTCTAGCTGCAGTTCTATTGCATTTGAATTATTTTTACTGAGTTTCTGTGCTTTTGAAAACAGCTGTTGCAGGTTTTATGTTATTTCCAAAAACAAAATTATTTTACAGCTAGTTTTAGTGTTAGTTTCTATTAACTATAATATCTTTTACACAACTACAACCAATAGGACTGTAGTATTTTATTGCTGTTTTGCTGTTTTAAACACTGTCAATAGAATTTAACTAAAAACTCTAACAAATGTTTTGCAGCGTCACCAAACTCAGACCTGCACTAATACATTGCAGTCTACTTTTTTTTGCCCTTCAAAGTCTCATTTTTACTCTTTTACTTAAACAAAAAACTTTTTTTATTTGACATCTAACACCACCTTGAAATGAAAAGAGGGCTGGTTGATGCCGTGGAGGGGGGGTCCTGGGAGCCCCCACTGACCTGTGTGTAAGGCTGGGCTTCATGCTGTTCATGCTGGGCTGCATGGGAACTTTCCCCTGCGGTTCGTTCTGCCTGTTCTTCTGGTGACGCAGCAGGAGGAGACGACCCAGCTCCTCGCACCACGACGACAGCAGGGCTGCAGGGCGAACACACACACACACACACACACACACACACACACACACGTTACACCACAACAGCATGGACTTAGAGCAGCCTGTGTGTTTCTTGTGCATAATTAAGGTCCTGTACGTAAATTAACACGCACACACACAAAAACCTCCAGTAAAGAGTGTCAGCCTGTCAGGTGTCTGAACAATGCAGTGACATCCAGGGTGAAAATCTTCCACCATCCTCCAGGGGGCAGCCTAAGTCAATAAACCTCCATTGATAAGTGCCTGTGTTGATTTCACATCTGCTACATCAGCCCATCTCTACCTGCAGTGTGAAATACAGACTGAAATCTATCTACAGCACAAAGGACCTCCCAGTTTTCTCTTCCTGAGAGAGGGAAAAGCTGAAATGGAGCGTGTGAAGCATACAGAGTCAGAGCGATAAGGGGAGCTGATCTAATCTGTATAGGAAGGAAGGAACCGCCGCCACATCTTCAAACGCTGCCACTTTCTTCAGTTCAACACAAACACTCTGTTCTTCTGTCGTTTTCTGCTAGTCTTCTCCTGTCTCTGAGGACTCGTCACGCTTTTTTAACCTTATAAATTGTCTTAATAAAGACGAGACAGCAGACGCTTCACATGCTGGAGATGCTTTCTCCTCGGGCTATCGGTGACCTAATTTTTCCGTTTTCTCCAAATGCCAATCAAATTGATCAGAGCTGTACTGTGATTTGAGAACCTCACACCCTTTGTTTATTAAAGAACACCATCAAGTCAAACTTTAAAGTTAAGAAATATCAGAGGGCTTAGGCTTTGGGACTAAAATAAATAATTGTAGACGATATTATTAGCAGTGGAGACTCATCTACAAGTATTTGACTAAGTTTGTGTCTATTATATGTGTGTGACATTGTTATCATCATGGAACGATGGAAGTTCATAAGTCAATTATGAAGGAAAAATGCTCTGATTTATGAAACTTACTATCTGGAAAACTCATTTTACTCTTTAAGAAGCTCAGTGGCTAATGCACAACGCTACGTTTTGCGGTAGCTTGTGCTGTTGCATGTTTGTATGGTTTACACATCTGGCATTTGCACAAAACAATGATCTGGAGAGAAATACTGAAATATTGGAGAGACGACAAGGCCAAATCTGCTCCAGATACTTGTATTTTTTAAAATAAATGATAAAAACTTCTGTATGAATGGATTCAGGCTCTGCACTTCTGCTGGAACAAGTGTGTGAACTTCAACTACAAGGGCATCACAGTCAACCTACGACCTTTTCAGACCACACTACAAATACTGCTATAATTGATATTAACCAAGGAAAAAGTAATATATTATTGTATTTCTGTACATTAAACCATGGCTACAAGTACTTTAGGTGATAATGGTAAATGTTTTTACAAAGACACGTGAGACTAAGGTTAAAAAAAAAAAAAAGGAGAAGTAATGGTATTTGAAGGGAACAGGAAGAAGAACACAGCAAAGCAGTGGTAACTTTTTCATTTTGAGGGTGGAGAGAGCCAAGCCTCCTAGTTAAAGAGGAATTATTCCACCCTGCCATTACAGAGGGCTTATCTCCGCACTAAATCACCACCTCCACACCGAGGGACTGTCTCTTCAACTGGCAACCCACCATTTAGACCTAAACATCAGCTCCGAGCACGAATGATGGAGTCACCATGAGGGAGACGGAAGGGCAGGGGGGGAGAGGGAGGGAGAGAGAGAGAGAGAGAGAGAGAGAGAGAGAGCGAGAGAGACAGAGA
>JAPQRQ010000008.1:24805662-24809741 GCA_037367365.1 Apogon talboti | reverse complement strand
TGTGTGTGTGTGTGTGTGTGTGTGTGTGTGTGTGTGTGTGTGTGTGTGTGTGTGTGTGTGTGTGTGTGTGTGTGGTAAAAGCCTTCTGCTACACAGCTCATCATCTGCCAGTGAAATCATGGCAGACTGAACTATCTGTGTGTGTAAATGTGTGCACCCCACCCCTGTGCACCCCAGTCAGATGTACGATAGTGACCCCACTTAGCTGAGAACTGTCTGTCCATGTGAACAGTGAGGCTGTTGCATGGACTGTGTGTTCTGGGAGGGAGAGCCGCTCTGCTAAAAGTCTGCTGCCTGGTGATGCAGTCACAGTCAGCATCTAAATGACCACCACTTGGTACGGTTCTCAAGTGTGCAGAGCTGATAGTGCAGTCCGCCTGTATACTGTGAGTCTGTCAGTGCACAGTTCAGACAGTCCAAACCAACCCCAGCTCCACACTGGGCCTGCTCTGGGGCCACGGGGTCTGAAATGCCGCTCATGAAGGGATCACACACACACTCCAACGGCAGTTTCACAACCCTTTTTTTTTCTTTCCTTGCAACCACTTAGTAATTATGACTGAATAAGGATCCTGGCCAAAGTTCCCCAGAACAGCACATGTGTGTGTGACGGCCTTTACGCACCAACTGAGGATTTGTGTTGGTTTTTTGTGAGTCCGATGTGTTTCATCGCTCTCTATGTTGCAGAATTGTGTCATATGAGCAGTCACATGGTGAGATGACTTTATGCTGCTGACTACACACACTGTGGGTGGAACAGACAGAGTGGATGCCGGCTGATCGGCCTCCAGGTGTGTGTCAGATAATGGTGGACACCTGTCCTGTCCTTCACACCCACACCACAGCCCATGTACCTGTCACTGTGGCGGCTGAGCGGCCCTGTCTGTGCATGCTGTCCTAACACATTCTTTCCATGTGTTTATTAAACTTGTCGTAGCCAGTTTTCTAAAGGGCTGAAGGGTAAAAACAGAAAATCAGACTTCCTCCGTAAACATGACTGACATAACGTCGTCTTATTTTTCTAAGCATGGGACCACTTTGGCATTTCTTGACGTCGTCATTGCTTCGGCTGATGCAGTTGCACAGTTGCTTCATATTGGGGAATCACCATTTGCTGAAGGAGACCAGATTCATGTGATTTCTTCAGATTAGAAACAGCCCAAAGCACACAGACGTCGACTAAATGAATGAACAAAATCCTTGTGTGAGAAACGCACACCAGTAGATGTTGGATAAATGCATACATGATCAGCACATATTCAGGATCACTGGTGCTGCTTCCTGTTCTGTTTGGGAGAACGCAGAGATGTTTTGTTCTTCCTGAAGAGCAGCTACATCTAATGCAACCCTGACATCTGTGTTTGCCTCAGTGTGATGTTGACAGTGACAGCTGCAGAGTCATCCTCCAGAATGAATTACAAAGTCAACAAGGTGAGATTGCACAAAACCGCTAAAACAGTTTGTATAATTTTCTGTCATCCTGCTGTTATACATTGTCACAGCACTCCATAACACTTCCACAAACATGTTTATCTTGCTAAATTGAGCTATGGCTGTACCCTCCGAGCCCACCTGTTCCTGTATTTGGCCCTAAAACAACACATTTTACTAACAGAGCCCTACAGTCACACCAGGCTTTCATCAAAAAAATAAAACATAAAAAAATGTGATACTGTGCATGCAGGTCCACTGTCGTTCTGGTGATAACAACAACAGACAAAAGAGAAGATACTACATGAAGGAATTACACTTTCTGAACATGAACACTGCAGCACTAGACAAGGAAGCCTTTGGAGAAAATGTGTGGGATGATTAAAGAAAAAGAAGCAATTTATAATAGATATAATAGGCAGAGGTCTGTAAAACACTGGCAGGTAGGTCTGCACTGTGTGGGCACAGGATATTATGCAAAAAAAAACAAATGGAAGGATATGAAACCCTGTGAAATAAAAGGGAAAAAATCATGCTGTTGCAGAAGTGTAATGGAAGCCATTTAAGCAGTCAATGATATCCCCCATCCTGCCCCCTCTCCATTCAGCCAACTTCTCCCAGAGAAGAGCATATCAAATGGGCTTTAGTCTCAACAGCTTGGAGGCAGAACAGCTCAAACATGCCCTGCAGAGACAGCTCTGTGTCACAAATCACACTCAACCAAAACCAGCTCCGTAACAACACTATTCACACCCCTTCCAAATATTCCAAATCTGAAACAAGTCTCCAAATATTTGGGACATCTTTTCATTAAATCTACTGGCAATTTTCCTTCATCGTTTTGTTGCACGATACAGGTTTTTGTTTTTTGGGGTTTTTTTTGGCTGGTTTAGCAGAGACTCCCAAACCACCATGTCTGGCAGTACACCAGAGTGAGCGGAAAAGAGGGGGGAGAGGATGGATGGAAGGATGCTAGACGGAGGACGGGTGGAGATGGAGGGAGTGGGCAGATCCCCTCCTCCCCGGGATGCGTGTGGGTCACACAAGCCGAGAGATGCTGCAGCCCAGAAGGGAGGGTAGCTCTACCTGAGTCACTCTGACATCTCCTGCAGGTGCTGGTTTCTGTGGGGTTCAAATTGCACATTTTTAAACGTGGCAGAGTTAGACGAGTCAGCATGAAAACCAAACATTGTGCAGTATGGACCTAACTAAGATGGGGCGGAATGTTGGACCTCATATGGGAAATGCAGAATTTCCATGTTGAAAGCTGCCACAAACACAAATATACTTATATTTCCATAAATGTAATATATTTGCAAGAGCCCATTACAGTATATATATATATATTTTTATTTTTTTTTTCAAACTGAGCGATGGTTCTGAAAGAGTATGTTTTGACATCATTGTTGTTTATCACACACTCATACAGGCCTGCTGTGTCTTTACACTACACCTAGAGTTAGGGTCACCGCCATAAAAGACCAGGACACTCACATTATTTTCTCTAGTTTAAGTTCAGCAAAAAACACTGACATTTTCCAAAATTTGCACATACTCAAGACAAACAAATCAAAGCAACGAGACAAATAAAACGGACTTTAGCCAGACACCAGCAACGTCTGTATATTTCGTGCATTTACTTCAACGGTGCTACTCCATCATCAGTACAGGTGTGCAATGTGTGCATTTATTATGTCAGTATTTATGTCACTGACCAACTGCTTGTGTGTAACTAACATCCTATGCTGGAAAAGGAAATAATAATAATAATAATAATAATAATATAATGAAATGGACATACATGATGCAGTGATGTGGCGGTACCTACTGGGTGGTCCACTGCTGGACGTTTTTGGGGTCAGGAGTGACCTTAACCTCCTAAGACCCAGGAAAGTAAAATCATTTTTACATTAAATAATTTCCTTCATTGGAAACAGTATGATGCAACATTTTTTCTGATACATTTTTCTTTTATGGAATGTCCTTTGCAGTGGACAGCATTTCTGTATTTTTTAGTTGTTTTTTTTTTAGGTGAAGCTGTGGAACTCTTGTCCCCTACAGAAGACAAAACTGCATTGCTGGGTCTCAGAAGGATATATTTGAACATGACGGTGGAGCTGGGACAGAGTAAAGGCTGAAATCCGCTGTGCTAATGTTAACTGACTGGAAACCCCAGCCACACTGCGAACTAAGCAATGCAATGCTCAACACCACCAAGTAAATGCAGCTCATTCCAGCTACTGTCAACACAAACTGGTGTTTGATCAAGTAACGTCAGCTTTACATAATTAGTGTGCTGGTTGGTTTGATTTGCTGGATAGCTGAAGATAACTTCGACAGTATTGACTTTAAACGACAGTAAACTTCAGTGATGTTGGTGTAACCACGACTACAGTACAACTACTCAATGAAAAGAGCTTTGCAGATGAGTCAACTGTCAGTCAAAGTCCTCCTCAGACATGACAGCCTTCTGTTAGACCCCAGCTGTTATTAATGCTCAGAATTTACGCCTGAATCAAGCAATGACCGGCGCCTGGAAAAGACGTATTGACACTGCATTTGTAGGATGAAGTGGACTTTACATGGTCTGAGTCCCAGCACAAAGCTCTGGGTCACAACCTTTCAGATCTGCACCGGACAACTGTCAC
>JAPQRQ010000008.1:24798162-24800662 GCA_037367365.1 Apogon talboti | reverse complement strand
ACCAACAACAGGAGACGGAGCGAGAGACAGAGATGTCAGGGTGAGAAAATCAATCAGGAGTTGGTAAATGGAGACCGAGGTGGGAGCTGTGTTCGTAGAGCCACGCACAAACACGGTCAGTGTTGGACAGCAACTGGGGAAGCTCATGTCAAATGAAATGACCAATTAAAACCAAAAGGAAACAAGGTTGAAGGTTCAGTATAGAAGATCTGCACATGCTTGTGTGCTTATGGACCTTTGTGTGTCTAAGTGGACTTATCTAACGCACAAGCTGTTGGAATGGATGTAGGCGACGGAAACTGTCATTTGCCTACAAATGAAACAAACGATGGGTCCTAACCACAAAAAAGGTTCCAACAAATTTAAAATATGCAGGCAAGCAAAGTTACTGCTAAACTATTAGAAATGGTTGCGTGCACTACTGATGTGTCCAGGCACTATGTATTTGGAGGTGTGGCTAAAACTTTCAGCACTGATCACCTTCCATCGACCAATCAAATGAATTTCCCAAGAAACAGCTTCTGGAGTGTCATTTGCTTCTACATATTTACTTAAGAAGGGCAGTGGAGGACAGCTGCCCTCCTGTCATAGGGCCCGTCCTGCTCTGACTGGACGACTGCACCGGCGGAGCCAACGCTCCCCACCACCCTGGACCACCCACAGCCCCCGCCTCATAGATCCTCTGCAACGACATACAAATCTGAAAGGATGAATCATGGTGTTTTTAAATGGTTGTCTAAGAAACACCTACAGAATGAGGTGTCTGACATAGTTGGGCCAGACACTGGTGTATAAGTAATGAGTAGAACAAGAAATATCACATACAAACACACTGTTGCAGAAGTAATCCAAACTCATGTTACATTATTTGATTTCCACTACTTGAATTTAAGGGTGTAAACAGTTACACATCCACACAGCTCATATGGCCTGTGTTGCATCTGTCTGTGGTTGGTGAAGTATGGGAGCTGTGGACTCTATGTGTGTTTTGAACAGGACATGGGGGAGTTTTCTGTCACTGTCGCCACAGTAACGTGGTTGTTTTCCTGATGTGAAACACCAGATCACCCTGTGACTACGCTCTGATGACTGACAGAGCGCTGGCAATTCTGCACTTCTGCTCAGAGATATGTTTTTTTATGTCAGACATGAGTGGGTGGGGGAAATTCACAAACAGCAGCATATTCTCACGAGTGGATTTCAAATGCAGTTTAGTGTTAATCCAAGTTTTGAATTCTACATATGAGGGAGACCAGTCAAGTCTTATGGAAGAGCAACAATTCACTTCTTGTGTGACTTGTAGCTCTCTTCGTTTATGAGTTAATAATACACTTTACAAATGACTGAATCATTACGACTGAGTGTAAGGAACAGCAGGCACAAACCTGCATCACTTTAACCATTACAGGTCTTTAAAAACATAGCTATCATTCCAGGAGTAACTAACTTTATCCAGAGCGTGTCAAGTCATGCTGAAAACACAACACAAAACAATCGGAGTCACATTTAAGCTTTACTTTTATCCAATTAAAACCTAAACGGAAGACGAGCCTTTAGACAAACAGTGAACATAGAGAAGAAGTTAATAATAGGCATGATATTCTTATTTGTTGACTCACTGTCTGTTGGTGTGAGCTTGGTGTTAGAGTAGAAGCATCACTGAGGGAGGAAACCGTTGACAGATTATAGGGCTAATCTGATTTGTTGTCTGCTCGTTCACAGTCACCCAACAGCTGAGGGTCTTTTAGGGCTGTGCACGTCTTTGTCAGCCGCCACAGTCCCTATTATCTAATGGACCTCTCAGTTGGGAGTCCGCTTGTTGCAGACTCCAGATTACTGCAGCAAAACATAAACAAGTCTAAGAGGATTCATAAGACACATTTTATGTCTGTTTTTTTCATAAAGGGCTCATCAAGTGGAGTCCAACATTTAAAGCTCAGAAGTGTTCCAGACTGAAGTGCACTATTGATCGTGGTTTTAATGCTGCACCAGTGGCCAGGCCTCAGAGCTAACAGCGCTAATGCTAGCTAGCCTAACTAACAGCAGGTAAGTCTCTTCACGGGCTGATTCCAGATTAGAGCAACACAATAATCCTCTGGGTCACACTGCAGGGCCACAATCTCCAGACAGCTCGTCAGCAGCAGCCGGCTGTTGTTGAAAATCACTCCACTCCACTGGACAGGTCTCACCAGGCTGCAGTTTACAGTTTGAGACCAGCAACAGAGCAGTGTCGGACGTTTGGGGGTTTGTTCAGTCACTTTACAAGACAAAAAAAGGAACGTAAGGAAAACGCTGAATTATTAGCATGCTAAATACTTGTGACAAACAGAAAATGTCATGGTTGACCACTCCAAAGGACAAGGACCTCGAGTTTGAAAACAAGTCTGAATTAAGTGATTTTTTTCGAGATGATTTGGAAAAGTCAGTCAGTCAGTCAGTCATCTTCTGAACCCGCTTAATCCTCACTAGGGTCGCGGGGGTCTCTTGGAGCCTATCCCAG
>JAPQRQ010000008.1:24776357-24789394 GCA_037367365.1 Apogon talboti | reverse complement strand
CCCCCCCCCCCCCCCCCCCCCCCGCCCCCCCCCCCCCCCCCCCCCCCCGCGACAGCAGTGATGGGGTTTCAGTAGAAAAACAGCCAGACATTTGACAGACTGTCCTCTGTGAGATGACGGACCAACTACCCCTTTTTTGTTTTGTTTTTTTCTTTAAGGCCAGCCAAGGATCAGGTTGTTCACTGCCTACCTGAAAAACAGCACGGCACCTGGCTCAGTGCCAGCGGCTTCCCCCAAACCAAAACAACACCCTGCTGGCAGCCAAAGCCACAAGCCCAGAGCTCACTGCCTAACTGTGCACCTTTGAAGTCAGGTTTACTATGAGTCATATCACTGCCTGTGCACAGTATATTAACCAACTGACAATGACTGCATTTATTAGGCCAGACGCGTAAACTAAGGCTTTTAAGGGCTTAAGAGTGACGCCAACGAAAATAATTAAGAGGGCTTTGTTAAATGTGTGGTGTCACTTCCACAAAAGTGCTGTATCAGAAGAAACTCTTAATTTAACTCATAATAATCTACAATGACGATGATGGACTGTGTGTGAGTACCGGTTTGACACTGGAAACATGACTGTTTTACATATTCATGAAAAACATTCCTGTCAACACTATGTTGAAGCAATGTACAAAAGTGTCTGGGATTTAAGAAACGTATATGACCTTAGGTTTTACAGTTATATAAAAGATTTCACAATAGGGTACTTGTCTTATTAACCAGTTACACCCTGGGCCATTTGATTCTACACAAAACAAAACAATGCTCATTGCAGAACATATGATGCATTCTTTGTGCATTTTTTCATCTCGTTCAGTGACTTTTAGCAGTAGAGAAATAATCAAAATCAGAATACTTTATTAATCCCAGAGGGAAACTGTACTATAGGATCTGCTTCGTGTTAGCTTAGCGGTGCAAAATTTGTCTCTTGGTCTGTTTTATGAAATTATTCATGACATATGCTGGTCTCAGACTGTTGGTTTATTTTTGATATTTTCCCATGGAAGTGCTTGTTGTTTGAGTTGTGTTTGGTTTTCCTTCAGCTGACATTCTTCTGGTTACTTGGATGTACAGCATGTGTATTTTGCTAGACAATACACACAAACAGAACTGTGGCAGCTCAAACCTGAGGTTATCAGATCCATAAAAAGGCTGATGTTACTGATCAGGAAGTAACTAAAACAAACTGTCATGGGCTAATTTTAGGTAGCATTTACACTGCCTCCTACTGGTCTGGTGAGATTACACAAGGTAGCAAAATAGAGTATTGTATATTATGCAATACTCTATATACTATATAGAAATACTATAGTTCTGGTTTTTCTACTTATGTTATACAATGCATATCATAAGTAGTAAAAGCAGAGTTCACAATATTTTACTTAAAGCCCAGACACTGATGTAGGTTTGTTCAAAACGCTGGTGACACTGGGGCCGTTTTCACACATGCGCAGAACCAATTGGAATTCCAACACAGATCCTCTAGTGACAAGCTGTTACAATGCTGATGGGACGCGATTCAATTTGAGCCTGTTTAAATAAAGGTTATTTAGAGAGACAAGGTGGCGCAGTGGATTGTTAACGAAAAGCAGGATCCGGAAAAAGGGAAACGTCACCTTATAATCGCAGGCTCACAGCTCCATCATTCACTGATTCACTGTAAGGCATGGTGTCATATGGATGTTGGGAGATATAAAGGATCACACCCACACACATAAACAAATAAACCCACAGCCTGCCAGCCAGTCAGCTCTCAGACTATTAATCACAAGCAGAGGCGGTAGCCCTAGGTTATGTCTGTCTGTCTGTCTGTCTGTCTGTCTGTCTGTCTGTCAGGAGTCTCCTGAAAGCTGGCAGTCAAGGAAGCATTTAAGTAAAACCACAACAAGGACATGTATACGTCAAGAGTCAGGAACATGATGTAAGGCAACACAGGACGGGGAGGGGTGAAAAAAAGAAGAGAAGTCTGTAGTGGTTGGTGCTTTGAAGACTTGTCTTCTGCTCACTGCCAGATTTTCTTCTTTATGTCTGTCTGTCTGTCTGTCTGTCTGTCTGTCTATGACCCTGTGCAACATGATCTGTGTGACTGCAGCTAATGACCAGAGAAACTGATGGCCATAAAAGGAAAGGAAAGAAAAGAAAAGGAAAGAAAAGGCAAGGCAAGGAAAGGAGAGGAAAGGAGAGGGAAGGAAAGGAAAGGAAAGGAAAGGAAAGAAAAGGCAAGGAAAGAAAAGGCAAGGCGAGGAAAGGAGAGGAAAGGAGAGGGAAGGAAAGGAAAGGAAAGGAAAGGAAAGAAAAGGCAAGGCGAGGAAAGGAGAGGAGAGGAAAGGAAAGGAAAGGAAAGAAAAGGCAAGAAAAGGAAAGAAAAGGCAAGGCGAGGAAAGGAAAGGAAAGGAAAGGCAAGGCGAGGAAAGGAAAGGAAAGGCAAGGCAAGGCGAGGAAAGGCGAGGAGAGGAAAGGAAAGGCGAGGAAAGGAGAGGAAAGGACAGGAGAGGAAAGGAAAGGAAAGGAGAGGCAAGGCGAGGAAAGGAAAGGAAAGGAAAGGCAAGGCAAGGCGAGGAAAGGCGAGGAAAGGAGAGGAGAGGAAAGGAAAGGAAAGGAAAGGCGAGGAAAGGAGAGGAAAGGAGAGGAGAGGAAAGGAAAGGCGAGGAGAGGAAAGGAAAGGAAAGGAAAGGAGAGGAGAGGAAAGGAAAGGAAAGGAAGGGAGGGGAGGGGAGAGAGGAGAAAAGACGAGAGGAGACGAGAGGAAAGGAAAGGAAAGGAGAGGACATTCATTATGGCTGCTACAGTTTCACAGATCATGGGCTTACATTGAGAGTGTTTCTAATAATAAATTTACCTCCCACTCACATGAAACAGGGCAGACACTGGGTGAAAATCATCTCTATACCATCACGAAAATTATTTAAAATAAAACAGGAGCTGTGCATGACTGTTATGTCATGTTGCATCTGATTATGAGTGATAGGAGTTGCTAACAAACAAGCAGCAAGTGCCCTATTATTAGCAGTTATTTTCATGTGTTTAAGCTCCTACTCAGTGACAGTGTTGGTGAGATGACTGAATAAGGACAAACATGCAGCTATAGACTCTCAAACTGTATTGGACTGCTTTTTTAAAGTCAAGGGGCTAATCATTTGGTTGTCACCATTTTGTTTTTTTGGAGTCAGAAATGACCATATTTGGACGACAGGTTGGAGCAAGAGAGAAGTGAGGAAGCAAATCTCACCAAGCCATCACCAGTGCTGCCATGGTCGGTCTGACTGGACGTACTCTGACACAGCAAGGGTGAATGCTTTCTGATCAAGACATGTATGCATGTGCTGCTGTATTTTGGAGGGAGTTTCCTCATATGCACGTTCCTCCTAAAGAACCTCTCTCCCAAAACAATTGTGGAAAGGCACCAAAGCACCGGCACACCATCTTGTGCTCAGAACTAGCCAAAACCCAGATTATTCGGACCCCTGTTCCAGAACAACAGTGGATGGTCCAGACCTGTGTGCACACTGCCACAGGTCTGAGCAGGTGTGGACACAGCTCTACGGAGGCGTTATCATGCATATCCACTCCTACTAAAACTGTCAACTTCACTGCAAAGTGGGGGATATTATATTAAAGGATGTCACGTAATTTAAGCTACTTGATACATTCTAACATACAGCGGTGCTTGATCAAAGTAAGATCAGCTTTACATAACACATGAACACACCAACAGACCTTCACAGTCGGCCAACTGAATTAAGGCTTAAATAGTTAACAGAGTAACGATGTGCTAACAGGCCAGCTTTTATTGGTGAATATTAGTGGAACTTATTAATCCCAGCTACAGTTAAACTGTCTTCAGGAAAAAAAATATCCCATGTTTTATTCAATAAGCAGAAGCTACAAATGTCAATGGAGTGAACAGAATGAGCCCAAAGTAACACTTAGCCCTAAAACTGCATCCACAGAACAGCAGTACACTTACTACAGGGTTCGAGGACATATTGACTTAATATTTCCACAGAGAAGCTTTTTTTTTTTTTTTTTAAATTTGGCAGTCAATGGTAGACAGGATGTTTTGGAGACAGAATCCAGAAGCAGCTAACGTTCATGCACTGACTTTGCATTTACAGCGACAGTTGCTGCCCTTTGCATGCCACACACCTCTTCAGCTGGATTCCAAATGGGGACCATCAGGTAGTTGTGTTAACATAATAAGGTTCACAGACACACACCTGTTTGATGCACAGCAGCCTGTCATTGGTCTGCTGGATGTGCCGGTCCATTGACGGTAACGTGTTCATCTTGATGTCTCTACCGGGACGCCATTAAAGTTCTTTACTCTGCAGAAACAAGAGGACAGGTACATGTGTTAAAACAAGTTCCTGTCATGTCACCTGCATGACGTGTGTGTGTGTGTGTGTGTGTGTGTGTGTGTGTGTGTGTGTAGCCTAGCGAGTTCAATCTTTGTTTACCAGTTGACAGATCTGTGACAACAACATGACACCTCAAACAAGGAAGTGTGCTCTTCATGTACTGACTGAAGGCCACGGCCTACCTCAGGTAGCGTGAATATGATATGTTGTTTTGTGTGTTTGTTTTTTTGGCAAATGTATGAAAACATGATCCACAACTGCACTCATACTGCAAATACAAACATGGAAGGACTGAAAGAAAACTTTATTGCCATGAAAAAAACCAAAGCACACACTGTAAGATCCACTGCAACTGAAAAACAAACAAAAGGACATCAGCTGTTATCTCGCTCTTTTAAAGTAACATACCTCACAGTCAAGGTTATCAGCACGACATGGACAACTAATTTATGTCCACATCTAGCAGCAGATAAGGCAGGGTTACAACAGCTCTGTCTTTATGTGTTCCTATTGTCCTGATCCAACTGTGAACCTACAGAATAAGACCAATTTAAGCCTCATCCTCCCAAACTCCGACCATCCAAAGGCCATCTGACGACCTGCATGAACAGGTGTGGTGCTGTGTGACCGCCGAGGCCTCCGTCCGTCACCGTCCCTCTGTGTTTATGTCAATCTGTGCCGGTCCGCCTTACATTCCTCCACACAAAAGGCAGAGTGTGAAACCACTGGTGGTGGAGGGGGAGCCAGGACTGCAGAAATCTGCTCAGTACTGATAAAAAGGTCCCCAGACCCCCCGCTGTGGTAAACAGAGCAGGAGAAAGAACACGAAGGAAGCGCAGAGCTCGGCCACAGAGTTTTCCAGCCTCATGCTCGGTGTGGTTGGCTTATCTTGGACAGAATATTGCAAGAATGTGGACTTTCACACATTCTTCAGAGCATGTAAACACAAAGGCTCGGATTCTTCACTTTGATTAAGCGTAAAGGTAAAACTTCAAAGCAACACTTAGAGAATTAGAGTGTATTACTGATCCTTTGAGTTTAAGCCCAGTAGAATTACCTGGAGTGCATTTAGAAAGTCCTAAACACGAGTGGGGACGTAGCGTCCATGTGTTACAAGGGGAAGTGATGAGGCAGAAATGTGGTGGAACAGGACTCAGCCCGTGTCCAGGTTCTACACATGTGATGCCACAGAGGCTGCACAGGTCCAAGGGGCCAACAATATTCAGGACTATTGACAGCGATGACTATCACAGTAAATGTCAGATTTTGTCAAGTTTATAGCCTGATATTTGGTCCTAAGTAAAAGTTGGAGAAACCAGAATTTGTGGTATATCTACTGATACAAGACTAAACAAGGCAAAGATGATGACACAACAGACACTAGATGCAACCAGACCAACACATGGATGTGGATTTGTGCTTATTTTGTTCATTAAATTCATTCTTTTATTCACTAAATTAAAATAAACCAAAACTGGGTTCTTACTCAGCAAGATGGAAATTACATAAAAGATGGTTATTTGTAGTTTTACTGCAGACGAGCAGCGGGACATTTCAGAAAAGTGATAACAGTGATATAGTCATAAAGCACAACAGCACAAAATAAACCCAAAAGACCAATGTACAGTACTGTCCAGGACTGATATGAGCATACATATTTATTTCTCATTCTCTTTTCTTCAGATACAACAAGAAAATATGTTGAATGTGTCCAAAGCCTTAAGACACACAACAACTCAACTGAATGGGTTCTAAAGGTCAAAGTCACTATTTAGTGTGACCCCTGACCCCTGCGCAAGAAACAGCACAAACAGAAACATCTGATGTGTGTTGAATAAAACATTAGACAAGTAATGCGATGAATCCCATACTGTCGGGTTAAAGACATAAATACAAAGGGAGGTCCCACTAAACACAACCACTTTGGTTTGTCCGTTAAACTTTGGCTTTTCCTGCTGTACGTCACAGATTGGATCTGACAAATGCATGTGGTGTAAGCCAACCTGGACCAGCTGGGTTCAGAATGGGAAGTACCTGACATGAGTGTGTTATGGTCCAGCCGCTCACCGTGCAGAACCCTGACCCTCTGACTAGTCTGAGCTGTGGTGTCGCCCACTGCCCAGTAGATGTCTCCCTCCCCTGCTGTTAACCAGCCTGTCCATTCCACTCACTACACCCACAGACCAGAGAGGGCTCCTTTAAGCCCTGACAAGTGCTACAAATCCCCCTCTGTGGCCAGGCAACTCCACGGACCGCTAACAGGGCACGCTCCGGCCCGGCGCTGGCCATCTGACCTTGTGGCTATTGATTAACTGTTTCTCCTGCAGCAGTTCCCCTTCCTGCTGTCCCAACACAGACCCACAGCCAAGACCAGAGAGGAAAAGGCAGCAGGAGGAGGAGGAGGGGGGTAGGGGGTGGAGTCAGCTGCCTCTTTAACCCTAGGCTCGCCTCTTTTGGCTTCTCACACACACACACACACACACACTTGTCAGGGCTTTTGTCCGGTGTTGAAAAGACGGGCCTGCCAGTTCTGGAGGAAAATGAGTGAGGTGGAGCTGCGTCTGTCAGGTCAAGCCACCTGACAACCCCCACCACCTCCCATGGGAGAAAATGATGTTGCATAACAGATGATGCTTATGTGGAAACATGGCAGAGCCCTCCCTCCCTGTGTACTATCAAAATAAAGCACCGTAATCTGTCATCTCCTCAGAAAAACATGTTTTTACAGCAAAATGTCATATCTGTTTTCACATCTCAAAGATTGACAGCTGACAGCTTGACATAAATAAAAAGCAGGAGACTGTGATGTCTTTCCTGTTTCAGTTTTTTTTGGGGGCTGCTGCTGCTGCTGTTGAAGCGCTGCACATGCTGAAGACGGGCCCGGCTTAATCTTTATTGTCTTCCAAACATCTTAATCAGCTCCACTCAGCACTGCTTACCAGAGGTGCAAAGCAAAGGATTACACATCCAATTATGGTGTGCATATTACAACCTCAGCTTCAACAGCAGGAGGAGGATGCTGTGAGTCACAGCAGAGCAACAAACCACAAATAATACCAACATCTGAGGAAGCTTGTCTTTCTCTTCTTTCTCAAAAACACATACACGTTCGACTCTCACTTTCATTCTCCCGAGCAAAACAAGCTGGGGGAAGTGGGGCAAGAAATAAGTGCTCAGAAACAAAAGCACAGTAATATGAAAAGCAGTGGAGGATGGCAGAAGGGGGCAAGAAGGGCCAGGCTGGGCCGGGAACAGGGAGGGAGGGGGAGAGAGAGAAATTATCTCTTCATTATCAGCAGCCGCACACACACACACACACACACACACACACACACACACACACAAGCAGACACGCAGTATGATCATTCATAGCATGAGTGATTTCTCATTTCAGCAGACAAATGACTACACACCTCTGTCAAGTACAGCCTGCTCTGTGAACGCAGTCAGAGGGTGGGGGCTGCAGAGGCCACTGATCCACACTGAGCCCACAATAAAGGTGGAGGAGGAGGGTCCCGTCTGTCTGTCTGTCTGTCTGAAAGCATGATGCTGAGGCTGCAAATACTGGAGCATCCACATCTGTTTTCATCTTAGGGGCGGCTGTGGCTCAGTTGGTACAGCAGGGTTGGCAGTTCGAATCCTGGCTCCAACTGTCCACATGTCGAAGTGTCCTTGAGCAAGACACTGAACCCTAAATTGCTCCCACTGGAGCCTGGTAGCCTTGCATGGCAGCAGCCGCCCACTGGTGTGTGAATGGGTGAATGAGAGGCCATGTAAAGCGCTTTGGGCACCGTTACAGTGTGGAAAAGCACTATATAAGTGCAGTCCATTTACCATTGAAACCAACACTTCAGGACAGGCGTGGCTGAACATCAGCCTGTGGAGCAGGTAAGTCTCACACTTTAAGGACAGATGGAAACATCAACACAGACATTTAAGAATCCAGTGGTTGTAGAGGGTGTAGTATGTGTTAATAGGTAATAAGATGGTTATTAGTGCTTCAAGAGTCCATGTTACTGAACAACAGCATCGTTAAGACATTAACCGGTAGGTGTATAAGAGCCTTAAAGGTTTCTAGACTTTATAGACTGGATAAAACACCTTATGAGTCTGTCCTAACAGGGACACAAACACAAGGGTTTGCAACTTATTTATCAAATGAATATTAAATATTTTCTAAACTTTTGTTGCTTTATTAAGAATAATAATATAATTAATATAATATAATTAATATAATTAATAATTAATAATAATATTGTAATATGTATGTAACTATAAAAACTTTGATGCCAGTACTAGACTTGTTAAACCATTTTCTGACAGGTGATGGACTGCAGAGACCTATGCATTTGTATTCTGTTTGTAACACATTCAGTTGATTTATCCTCTCACTGTTAAGCCTCTATTAAACCAAGATGAACACATAGTTTAATATGCATATACCAGCTCATAACTATGCACTTTTTTTCACAGGTGCAATCTGTTATTAACCCTTAAAAGGGTTAATAACAGAATGGTTAACACGTTTTTAGATTTATCCACTTAAATTTATAGTTTATAGATTGCTTAGGAACGTGGATAAAAGGCCAATTTGTTTCATTCTTGTTTACAACAGTTTTAAAATGACTAAACTTTTTGTTCTTTTACTAAGATTAATCATCATTTTCATGCATTTACCAGCAGCTAACTGTGCTCTAATTAAAAGTGAAGTGTTGTTTTTGTTCATTTTAAATGTCTTTTATATCTTTTACTACATTAACTACACTCATATGTGCTTCACTCCCTTTCTAAACAGTATAAACCTGCTCAACCTCCTGAGACACAATAATGAGAATTCAGTAACTAATACTTATGCCAAAGGCTCAGTGTGCTCAGTGTTGCAGGACTGTCTCCTGCTTTAATGGAACACCATGGCCTATCCTGTGTGTAAAGTGTAGAGGGCAGTGCTCAACAATAAGAGGAGCAGTTGCTGGAGATCATCTTCATTATTCACCCACAGTCTGGATGTAAGTATGAGTCCTGCTCTGGACGCAGCGTGGTGCCATGTCTCCTCCTCCTCCTCCTCCTCCTCCTCCTCCTCCTCATCTTCAGTTATTATGACCGCTGCCTTTATTTCTCCCACTGACACCATGTGCTTTTCGCTCCTCTTTTCTATAGCCCTCAGACATCATTAGAGCCACCCAGCATGCGACTCCTTTCTACCACCTTCCATTTCCCTTTCTATCATTTTCTTCTTTGCTTCGCCCTGTCGCTCATATCTCAACCTCTCCCCCTCCTTTTCAGCCCCTCCTCCTCCTCCTCCTTCCTGAGGCCCCATGTGGGAGCTGCCATAACAGGAGGTGGAATGGATTCATTTGCTCTAATGTGGTTTGGGCTGCAGCGTGGCATGGCGCACAGTGACACTTTCTCCGGTTGCTCAGAGCCTGTGTGTGTGCAGTTCACATGTTTTCAAACAGGCCAATCAGCACCAGTCAGCGGCGGCCCCTCCACCCTCACCATGCCTCTAAAAGCCACCAGACCCCTCTCATACCCGCACCATTACCTTCCCACACCACTTCTTCCTCTCATTCCCCTGTTCCGTCCTGTCCACTCCACTCAGAGGTGCAAATACAACACTGGAGTCTCACATCATGGTGAACGTCTGTATCATGTTAATTCTCCTTTTGTCTTTTGGGGTTTATTTGGTTGAGTTTCTCAGTTAAAACACTGACAAAACAGTCTGGGGTTTTGATATGTTACTTAACTTTATTCCTGATTATTTTGAAGTTTGTATCATGGTAGTTGTTTTTTCATGGTCGAACACTTCATTTCTGAAAGATTCTGCTGTTAAATAAGTGTTCATTATGTATTGACTGTAAGCAGAAGGTTCAAAAGAAACATCATTATCATCTTTTGGCAAGGCAAGTTTCATTATATAGTGCATTTCATAGACAAGTCAGTGTGCTTTACATAATTATACAGAATTATTAACTATACATGATTTATTTGATATTAAATAAAAAAGAAAATGAATAAAATAAACACAAAATCATAATTTTGTTTTGTCTTTTACATCACCTGCATTTTCTTTTTTTTAACATTTATGTTCTGGTCTTTTTGTTTCTTTTATGGTGCTTTCATCTCTGCATTCGTCTTTATATTGTATAACCATTTACAAATTATTTCATAACTTACGTTACATTGTCATTACAGCTTTTACAGAGCGTTAAAAACAGATAACTAGTTGATTTGCTAAATTTGTTTGCGTCGTTACACACTGTTGTAGTCTTTTTTGTCACTCTTTGGTTTCGTCTTTGTCTTTTAAAACCTTATCATCTTGTTATGTCTCCAATGTCACTTTTGTTTGGTTTTTTTTCCATTTACAACTGTCTATTTTGGTGTTTTTGTCTCTTAAATAATTTAAATCTTATGTGTTATGTCTTTTACAATGATTACATCATATTCATCTTGTTGCATTATTTTCATTTTCATCTTGTTGCATCATTTACAACACTTTCATCTCATTACAGCTGTTAAAAAGTATTCCAACTGCAAATAACTATTTGTCTTGTTACATCTTTTACATCCTTTTCATCTCATTTTGTATTTGTACAGTTTTTGTCTTTCACAACATTTGACTTTTCTTGTGTCTTTTCCAACATTTTCATCTTACTATGTCTTTTACTAACTATTTAAACCCATAAATAACCACTTGGCTACTTCGGCTTTTGCTCAGGACCTAAAATAAAATGATTATTATCAGTGTGAACTGATATCAAACTTTTTGTTCCCATGGTTGTCTGTCGCCCAGCCCACTCTCCACTCATCTTCATCTATTTCCAGCCCGTATGCACTTATTGCATCATTTCTGCCACTTTTTCCCTTATTTGCCACTATTTTGTCGACGTCCTGCTAATCCTCTCCTCTCTTAATCTCCCCTTTCTCCTTTTCACTGTTCCCGTCTCAGAAAAAGCCAACTATTAGTCATATCACTCCCTGAGGCCTTTATAAAACTCGACCCCTCTCCTCAACATCATAACCGGTCGCCTCTATAAAAATGTGAAATGATTTGTCCCTGGGGTGGAAAAAAATCAACTCTAAATGTTGCTGTTTGTTTATCTTCAGTTTTAATGTGACAACCGCAGGAGCAGCGGGCAGCTATGTGACACCCAACACTGCAATGCAAACAGCTGTGATGTGGGGATATGTGAGCCGCGCTGGTACCATCTATAAATATGGAGCTTCACTTGTGGAGTATTGCAGGTATGTGCCACCAGATACCCTCGGGAGCAGCCCATTATTTCACTACTCAATATGTAAGGTCAAAAAAAAAAAAAAAAAAGGCCGGGTCTAGTGGAGGATGACAGTCAAGATTTGGATTTTAGTTAAGAGATGGAACTTCTTCCACCTCTGGTTCCCATGGAAGTACCTTTCAGATCAAACTCATCTGCCATATAACAGTACTTCCAGGTCTTCATTAAAGCTCTGTCAAAGTGAAGCCTATACAACCCTGCATAAATGTACAGATCTGCACTCGAACGTCAAATACACGTCTGTGAACACTGGTCAAACGGCACAGGAGCCTTTTGAGTCGCCTAACAGCGAGCTGCTGCTTGTTAACGGGTGAGAACGTCCGATATCTTGGGACTATTTAGTCCGGACTGTGGGTAGTGAAGGTAGTGCAATAATACTTTGGGTTATGACAGTGATCAGTGATTACATTTTATATGTGCAGACACATCTGCAGCACAAACTGTGAGGAAGAGCTTGGACAACAGGACCAACAGCAAAGACATGCTGCTGGAGGCACATGTAGCTCCAGTTCAGCTTTCCAAATGTTTCTGTCACAAACAGTGACACCTGCAGCGCCGCCAATAATCTCAAGGTTTCCATTATGCACATTTTGCTGCCGTTTTGGGATTCAACAAAATATCATGAAATCGCAGTGACATGACTCTGGAGATGGTTTTTCATGTGAAGTGATGGATACAAGACGTGGAAATGAGCCAACATCCTGGAGACAGGAGCAGGCCCAACAGGGTCCGGAAATGATGGACTACTGTCTCCTGTTGACTCAGCGGCTTACAACAGAGGAGCAGCTCTTTATGGTACTTACTGCTACACGTTGGGTTACAGCAGCGTTGTCCTCCTCACACTTGCCGGTGGTGTTCAGGCATTTTTGTATGTTTTCAGAAGATTCAGGTGCAGGGTTGTGGATTCCCATCCACAAGAACAATTTATATTCTTCTATAAAACTCATCTAGCATGATTTTGGTCCATTTTACTATCACAAATTTATATAAAAATGGAAAAGCATTCATAAAAATCCAAAAAGGCTAGAACCAAAACTTGTAAACATGCACTGGAGGCCGTTTCAGTTACTTCAGTATCGATTTCACACAAGCTGCACTACGTGGTGCACAAAATGGACGGGGTGATGCTCCTGAGCCTGGTAATGCTAGCAAAATCCTCCATACATATGGAGTTGTAACTTCTCTTTGTAATATAAGCAGCATTTATATGTAGCTTATTCCTGAACTGACAGAGCTAACATAAATGTTATGCACTATTAAAACTAATGGTTATGGTGGAAAGCTTCAGTTAGGGTAGATATGCTCATTATCACTGCTTGCTTAATCATTTTTAAGTCCTTTTAATTTCTTACTCTTATACACACACATTATATATATACATACACAC
>JAPQRQ010000008.1:24698904-24719977 GCA_037367365.1 Apogon talboti | reverse complement strand
TGATCCTCTTCTACTGCACCTACATGGAAGGTCAACTGAAAAAACATCTGCTTCTCTTTTTACAGTGGTTAAAAATATATTTATGTCAGTTTATTAGGTATTTGACTTTGTAGATATTACATATGCAATGTATCTGCTAATAAATATACTGAATAAACTATTGAAACTTGTAATTATTCTCCCTTGTCCATCCGTTACCAAAACACTTAGCAAAACTCCATTTTATGCCTTTATATATTGAAAAAAATACAAACTGAAACCCTAGAGGACCCACAGTAAAGATTTTACAGTTTTAAGAAAAGTAGTCAAAAACAAATGTTAATTTTCTGTCCATCCGTTACCGAGGGCTTTTTACTATTTTTAAGCCACAAAATCAGGTAAAGACATTTTTTTCAGTCACACATCTAAAAGTGCTCAGCGTCTACAGTATGTTAATATCACGTCTTTATATTATGGAAACCTGTATAATATGTCCATATTCTGTATATTATGTCTCTACCACTTCAATCTGTATATTTCAATGTTTATTACTCTGTACATCACAATCCATATAGTAAATAATCCATATATTTATAGCACCCCAAAATCTACAGTGTCCTGTACATTATGTACATACTGTCTACTGACTGCACTTCTGCTTAGATGCTGAAGTGCATTTCCTTACCTTGTACCTGTACACGTGTAATGACCATAAAGTTGAATCTAAACTGATCTAAAAAGCTCATCATGGGTTCTTTTAGTCAGATCACCCAGACCGATATGAAATCATGCCTTTACTGTTCACCACTCCTCGTCCCAGTGTCAGAGGAACCACAGTCCTATATAACTCCATCCAATCACGTCTTGCTCTGAACATAATGCTGCACACATTCCATTGCCCTGCGAATACCAATATCCAACACATTGGATTGTTTCCTCACCCGTGCAGATATTTACTTTGAGCAAAAAAGAAATATTATGATTTGGTTAAAACATTGAAAGGTCATCTTTCCAAACTGTTCTGTATTATATTTCTCTGACAGTGACCAGGAGCTGTCAGTCTAACAATGAAAACCAGTACGTAGTCACATACAGTATGCATATTATTTCTAATACATGTGGTCCAAAAGCACTGACAGACATCAAAACACACAAACAATATTGACATATCTACGATGAAATGTAGATATGAAACACATTTTTGATTCATAAACTTTCAAATGATCTGTGGTTTACAGAAAATGTACAAGAGCAAGATTTTAATGAAGTCGGAAAAAACTGCACTAAATTGACAAGAAACGGCATCGTGACATTGACTTATTTTCATGAGAAATGTATCCAGTGTTTTGCTCAGTACACTAACAGTTTTTTGGAAATATGTGCCTCTTTAATCAAAGCACGGTGGCTGTATTCTGTTGTCCAAGTACTGACACTGGCCACAAGCCCCTCGGTTGGGACTGTTTTTTTTCTAACAGAGCCAAACAGGATCCTGCACAGCTCCTCATAAACAGCAGCTGCAGACTGCTCAGTTCCCAGTTCCTCCCTGGTCGCCAGCCCGGGAGGGTCCAATCAAAACCAGCCACATTAACTGCCTCAGTATGCCTTTGCGTGCCAAGTCTGCTCCATTAAAAAAAATAAATAAATAAGCCAAAGATGTGTGCACAATCACTGAGCTGTGGATTAAAACAAAACTGCGTTTACCTGTGTGAACTTTGACCTCTGCGGTCCGGCTGCTGCTGCTAAGGTCGCTGCCCCCTCCCCCACCCCGCCCTTCATGTATTCCTCACGCTCGGTCCCTCGCTGACCCCTCCTTAAGTGGTGATCTGAGGGGAAGACAGAGGGAAAAACAGCCGGTTAAATTTCTTTTAATGGATGGCCAAGAGAAGTAGGTTCAGACAGAGGACAAATGTATCACACAGAAATACACACCGGTGTTGAAAAATGTATGCAGGAAGCCATGAGGGAGTTTGCTATACTGCCCCATTTACTCTACCTCCTAACCCTGCCTGAGAGCCAATGAACCGACCAACAACTGCACCACCCATCACACCGCCGTGCCTGTATACTGCAGCAGTCCTGTATACCAACACCACCACCCCAATCAGACCCCACCCCCCACTGCACAGGAACACTGTCCTTCCTAAAGGTTATCAGCAGCCCTGCGCTCGGTCAGCCCTCATCCTGAGTCCATTACACACAGAGCTGCCACTCGCACTGCTTTAATACACCTCTTTTAGTCTCCCCTCACTGCTTCGCTGCAGCCCTTTTTGCAGGCTGACACAAATCCAGCCAATCCAGTACACACACACACACACACACACACACACACACACACACACACACACACACACAGTTAATGGGATAAGCCCGTGCACTATCATTCATAAAGTTAAACCTACAACACACTTAATTGACTGTTGACTCCATGAATGCGACATCTCCCCAGTAAAGACCTATTGCAAAAATACATGAAAACAACACTTTAAAGTACTTTCTATGTAACAAAATAACACAGAGACTATATAAAAGAAGAAGTCACCATGATGCTGCCTATAGTTTGGGGTCTACTGAGGCAACTTGGGCCATATCTTTAACCATCAACCATTTATTGTGTGTTTTTGGAGCAAAACCTTATCAAATTTGGAAAAAGTGAGTTGAGCTGAAGAAGGGTGGTGAAGCTGTTGCTAACTCTCCAACTAACCAACTAATAACACTAACTGCACTGCAAACTACAAAATGGGACATTGAAAATGACCCAGTAATTTCAGCTGATTGCTCTTTGTAAACTAACCCAGCTGTCTGATAACAGTACAAAACATATTCATTTGGAGACTTGCTGACAGCAGTATAGCAGTAAGTCCAATGATTAAGGCCATGATTGCTGCCCCTTAAATAATACAAAGAAAATACAGTAACTCTACCACTAACTTACTAAAAACACTGAGCACACTACTAAGTGAGGAAGAGTTATGATAAATACATATGATAAAATTACAAAGTAATTTGAGCTTCTAAATGTTAACACAAAGTTTACAATGTAGCACTACAATAACTGTGACACATAATGCAATAATTACAATACTGAATTATTGTTGCTGTTAGTTTAGTTATGCTGAAAGGTCATGTAGTTAAAGCCAAGGTTGTTTCCCTTGAATAATACACAAACATAAACAAGAACATATATTTTTATTGTATAAAACCCATAAAACATACATATATGAAAGATTAAGTAGCTGGCTAGTTAGCTGAGCATATTTTACAATACTGAATTATTGTTGCCATTAGCTTGGTTACGTTAGCAGGTAAGTATTTCTAGCCATGGTAGTTTTCCCCTTGAATAATTCACAAAACTTGAGTGTTACTATTTCACACACACATCACACTATTTCAAACTACTGCTAACTACTAAGCAGGAGGAGTCTTGAAAAGTAGCCTTAGTTTCTTGCTAAATGTTAACACCACAGTATGTAACACTATGCAGTCCATAATTATGACAACTGTGACATATAAACACACTCATTACAAAACTAGCCGGTGGACCACAAATTACTGAATTATTGCTGCCATTAGCTTAATTATGATATATGTATTTTCATATTTTCTTTGACTGTTTTAACAAGTATTGATATTTTAAACGCTTCTTCAAATGCAAGTTAGCATGACATTTTGTAATGTCATATTTATTTATTTACTTACTTACTTACTACCACCCATGTTGTGATGTTGAACTTAACCATATTTCCATCATTCTCTAGTAATAAAGGATTTCAGGTGAAGTTTATAAAAGCTGAGAGTGTAGCAGCCCTTATTATGACTCATGAACCAAATGCACCACATCATTATCTTCTCCATTTTTCCATTTGAACTGCTCATGTCACCATTTTTCCAAAAGGTGCAAAAAGTCTTCAATTGCACTTTTAACTGGAGCAGCAAGTCATCTTAGGATAAAATGAAGATGCTCGTTTCTCTCATAAACAGGGTTAAAAGTCTGAATTCTACAATTAGGGTTAATATCTCCCAAAACCAACATCTAAAAAGACAATAAACAGATGGTTTAAGCAACGGAGGAGCCCAGAGGGGGGCCAGTGGTGGGGCCCCCCATTTTTTTAACACCTGCTCATTCATTTAATCCATGAAAAGAAGGGGGGTCAGAGCATACTGTGGGAAGAGGGGTTGATTTTGGACGGAGGCCAAAAAGAAGAGGACAGGGTGGAGGAGAACCCCATAAATACACGGGGAGCTGAGCAGGTGTCGCAGACAAATGTGATTTACAGGGTCTATGTCCCATTGGGTGCTGACAGGTAAGCCTATTAGGTTGATATTACCGAGCCATAACACGCACCAATGGACCCTCTTAAAATGTGTGCGCAGTAAGGTGATGGGCTTTAAGAAAAAAGATTAGAATATCACATTATTAAGCTGGTCATACGTTCAGTTCTGAAAATTAAATAATTACACTTTTATTGAGTTACAAATTATTTCAAGGTAAGACCATTTAACCCCCACAAGAGGAGGCTGCAGTTGTTCAGCCTGTTTGAGGTCGGTGGAAGACCAGCACGGTTTCATTACAACAAGATAAGATTTGATTCCAGTGGGAGTGAGGCTTTTTTTTCCTTCACATACTAAAACGACATCAAGCTTTGACGCCAAAGAGCTGAGGAATGAGCTAAATACTGACATGGAAGTGCATTTCTGCATATTGGAAACTGCCGGGGAGCAATCACTGAAGAATGCAACCGTTTATGAGAAACTAAATGCACTAGAACACCAAGCGGGGATCTGCAATCGAGTTTCACTTGTAATACTGCACGAGAGACACCAGACTACAAGAAAATTGCTACCACTTGACGGCACACTACAGATGGTGTTGAGAGCAACACAGCATAAAGAAATGTGTTCCTTAATAATGTGGTGAATATTGCAGTCAGAAGCTGAGTGGTTCACAGCTTCTGCAGTCTCCAGCTCCGTCTCTGTCAGGAGCAGGAACTCTTTCATCCCAGATATAAGAGGCTGCAGTAAAACCCTCAAAGAAACTAATGGTGTTAAATGAGGTTTGTGTCTGTATCCATGACTTGTGCGGGTTTACAGGTGCCTCCCAGGGAGTCACACTTCTGTCACCTTTCAGTCTGAACTGGGTGTCAACACCCGGCGGATCCACGCTCCTTGTGTTTCCATAATGTCGCTTGGCGTTACTATCTTAACACTTCAATCCTGGTAATCGTATCTGATGATGTGGTTGTTCATTGACTCAGATAAACCAATTTTCTGTGCAAAGTCATTTAAGTGATTCAAATGCTGCCGATGACAAAGCCTGAGTTTGCCTGTTAAAAGCCCTTAACACCACTACGTTTACTTTAGCTTCCTGGTGGGAATCCTAGTTCCAAGCGGCTGCTGCGCTCGTACAAAAGATTCACTCACATGCCTGTGTGCACATATACAGTACACACACACACACACACACACACACACACACACACACACACCTTATCATCCGAGGTCGAGGAAGCAGGGGGGCTATAAAAGCCAACCTCATCTCCTTAAAACAGGCAGGGCTGTCCCTGGGCGTCTTAACACAACTCATCAACTGTTAAACCAGAGAGAGAGGGAGAGCAGTAAAAATCAATGCCCCCCAACACAGCAAACAGCAGTCAATGATGTTAGGCTGAAGGAGGGAAGAGCCAGAACCTGCAGCAGCGTCAGGAGGAGGAGGAGGAGGAGGAGGGGAAATGTCGTAGCTAAAAGCGGCTGGCTAATATGTGTAATTGATTACCTCTATGCAAATAGAAGAACTTTAAAACCAGTGAACGCAATTTAAAGCAGCGGTGTCTTTGGAATCGATTGGCACTGGAAGCGAGAGAAGCCATTTCCCTCTAGCCAAGATAAAACACTTTACTATGAGCTGTCAGATACTTATCAGGAGGAAATTAGCACAGGAATACCATTTTCCCAAAACAAACAGGTCAAATGTTCCTCCTGCTTGAGTGGTCTCTCCCTCTCCTTCACTCTCTCCCGCTCTGATATCATCATCTGTTATTTCCTCCCGTTTAAATGCCAGCAGTGAGGCGGCTGCCTTTCATTCAAACACACCGTCTGTAAGAAAGGCCCACGCAGGCGGCCGCTGTGCGCCGGCAGGACCGAGGTGTGCGGTTGGCCCCGGCCCCGGAGCCCGCACCTACCGACACACGGCCACTGACGCGAGGCCATCCCAGAACCTCAGAGCCAGATCTTATGTTCCTGGCTGAAGAGGGAGAACGGAACAAAAAAAACAGAAAAAGACAAACATGGCGCGCAGAGCACAAAGGGACGCTACAGCGGCAGCAGCCCACACAAGACAGCGCTGGAGCGAGGAGAGGGCAGCCGGCGTCAGCAGCAGCCGCTGCGCAGCCATCGCTCAGCAGGTAATTATGATAACAACGTGTTCCCTAGACAACCTCACTGTGATTTAGTTTCCGAGCACTTACCCTTCCTAAAATCTCCTCCCGATAACATCCGATATGATTACAAAGTCAAGATCTTTTTCAAGGAGCGCCCACTTATGTGCCTTTAATTTGGTTTGTAGAAACTCTCCTCCTGTGAATACTCAGGGACACTTTGTTACAAGGTTGCACCATTCTGATTTTCATAATATTTTGCAAAATGCCGTGACATGAGTGAGCCTCACCTACCAACGCTGCCTGTCCTCCAGAGCTGCGCTGCCTGCTGTTACCTCTGATTGGAAACACAGCCTGGCCACATGGGAACACATCATTTCATTGTGTGTGATCATCCTGCTCTAACAGTGGGAGTGTGGCCTGAATGGGATCGGCGGCGTTGACCCTGTCATTACCTCTGCGGTGCGGCATTTTCCTTGGCTGTCATCGCGGCCGACCCCTTAAACAGCCAGCGCCGCTCTGCCACGGGGCCGGGCTGTTGACATACTGAAGACATTTAAGATAATCCCAGAGATGTCTCTGTGTTTTCCAAGATTATATCTTCAAAGGGGAAACACGGCCGGCAGCCTCTACTTGAAAGGGAGAGAGACGAGGAGAGCTCTTGTTCTGAAGGAGGGGGAGGAATAGCTCAAGAATGCAATCATGGCTTTGGAGTGGGAGAAGGCCTGTCCTGGCTAGCTGAGCCGGTGGGAGGGTGAGAGGACGGAGGAGACGGAGGAGGCGGAGAGCAATCAGACATGAGAGAGACAACACACCTGCTGGAAGGACCTGCGCAGAGGGAGGGGACCGGAGCACTGCCACCTGTGTGACCTGACAGAGGCGGAGACCACCAGCTGCCCTCTGGCCCCGCCTTCTGTAGTGTTCAGGGTGGGGAAATGGTGGGGCTGCCGAGCACATACACCACCAAATATACCTGTTGTCTTGGCCAATCACTACAAATCTGTTATGTAATATTTGGGGGGTTTTGATGATTAAAGGAACAAAACATGTTTTTTGGAACGTGTTCAAGAGTAACACAGAAAAAATCTATGGGTGCAGGCTGTTTTCCAGGTGGTGGTTTCCATCAAATTCTGTCCAAAACCAGCTTTTGACAAACTTGTTAAAAATACACGTGTGTACATTTGTCCACGTCTAAAGCTTTACCATGCAGCTCCTTTTTGTTCTGTCAGACCTCCAACACACTTTGGTGCCTGTGGCTGAGTGGATAGTAACATCAGTAAATCTGATCACAGTTACACTGTCACATATTCCTTGATTTTTATTTCCTTGATGAACCTGTTGGATAAAGTAACCGTAAACCCAGTGACCATATTGTTGATCACCTACACATTGCAATTATTAGAAAAACTAAATGCCATTGAAAACCAGAGCCAATTAAAGGGCACCTCCATCTCATTTGGAGTCAGGAAAAGCTCTGAGCGCCACCTTCACATCTATATGAGGATTAGAACAAGCAGATGCAGAGGCCAAGTCATTGTGTATGCTATCTTGTGTTGAAAACAACTGATCAAACATCACAGGTGACTCATCTTTCATTTTCCGCTATCCGACAGCTCTACAGCTTTGGTGAGGCAGAAGAATTCATCACTTTTAATCACAACGCTGCTTTGTACACTCCTTTGTTTTTTTGTTATCGCCTTTACTGACAAACTTCAAACATAATCGCCCATGTCGCTCTCGTCTATCAATCCAACCACACTGCTCATCAGGTTGTGGCAGCTGCATCAATTCAGTGTTGAAGTTAAAAGGTAAAGAAAAATTAGTTTTTAAAAAGACACTTGACGTTGCTGGTGTGGTTTGTATTTCAAAAACAGATGGAAAACTGCTAAGGCATATACATCAGTGTAAATAACAGCACTTCTGAGCTTTATGACTAAAGTGCAGGTTTGGTAAATTAAAATGGTAAATGGTAAATGGAGTACACTTATATAGCGCTTTTTTATGCACTGTAGTGGTGCCCAAAGCGCTTTACACTGCACACATTCACTGTGTGAATGTGTGAAATTAAGGAACACTCATTCCCTGAGGGAAGACCTGTCCTCTGCATGGGACTATTGAAGACGTCCCCGCGCTGGAGCTCTGTCAAAGTTTTCCACAATAGATCACAATTTAAAAAACAGTTCCATTTTAGATCTGTAGCTACAGTATATATTATTTTTAGAATCAATTAATCTATTGATTATTTTCTTCGATTAAATGACTGTTTGAATAGGTGAAAAAATAGTAAAAATGTGACACAACTTGTCCTTTATTCCAGAACCATCTGAAAGAACAACCACAAAAAGTAGAAAAGAAAAGCATATAAAATGATTTATATAGAAATAACAACAGTATAAATGTATATATAAAAATATCTATAGATAAATAAAAATATACAACAATAACATAAAATGACATCTACATCAGTTTTTTTTTAAATTGGCAGCGAACTTAAGGAAATGAAGCTTCAATTCAGTAAAACTGTAATCAAGTATTTTTTTTAAAAAAAATTGATTTGAGTTGATTAATCAGTTAATCAATTAATCATTTCAGCTCTACTCAGTTAATTCCAACTGTTCACCTCGTCAGATCGAGGTTGTCACGGTTGTTGGACTCAGATTCCACAGTTGTTCTCCAACGAATGCAAAAGCCCAATGCATGGTGGGAAACACCTGGTTGTCCCTAATGGAACAGCTGATCTGCTGAAAGCTTTGAGCAGAAGTGTAAATGTTGGGTTTTTTAGATTTAGATATAATGACACTGACTGGTGCTGTCAGGATTTATTCAAACAAATGTGTGTTATGTGAAACCTGTTTCTGCCCAGAAAGCCTGTTTGTGTTGAGCTTGTCAGTTCCTAGATCAGCTTCTATACGTCTGTGTCTCATACAGATTTTTGACAGTTGATCAAGTTTTCATTACTCTGGGATATAAATAATTTTGAATGAGTTTGTGCACAATCGCTTTACAAACACAGGGATTCAGAGTACGGAATTAAAGTTTTCTACAGCTGATAAATACTTCCTGGTCTGAGATACCGCTGTCATTCTTCCGGTCCTGGTCTATGCGTCTGTAATCTCCGGGTGGTAAACTGTCAGACTTTTAGCTCCTCCTGCTGCTGTCGCCTCCTGCTCTTATCTTCTTTCATTTCATCTCATCCTGCTTCGCTTCTACACAGCTCTCCCTTCGGCGCGTTTCACGTAGCGCGTCATCACGGAGCAGTTGTTACGCTCTTTGCTCGTCGTCGGTGAGGATGGGTGAGCTGATGCTGCTGCAGCCGGTGTCAGACGCACTGAGTGGAATGTATCACACAGTTTGTTTAAAGAAACAAGACAAAAATGAAGAAAATCTGACTCATGTCTGAACAAATGTCATCAGTGACGTCCTCTGTGCCTGTGAGCACCTCTTCATCATGACTCACGGAAGTGTTCACTAACGCGGCTCTGACGGACATGAAAGCCACTCGGCGGTATCCTTTCCAGACGGTGACCGGTGCTGTGAAAACACCGGCGCTAATTATAGGTAAGAACATTTAAACACAACCAGGAGGGCTGAAGTAAAGAAGAGACAGGCACTTCATTCCAACAACAACCATCTGCTGTGGCGAGGTCGAAAAAAGGGACAAAAGTAAAGCACAACAGACTTCTTCAGTCCTGTTTTTTTCTTGGTGACTTCATGAGTGAGTCAGCGACCAGAGTCCAGAGCCGGGATCAGAAAGCACAGAGTGAGGTCTGTCTATTATCAGCTGCACATACTGTACGCCATGAGCAGGCAGAAAAAGCCTGACAAAGAGGCTCAAGTCACACAACCACCAGAAGGCTATTTTTGAGCAGAAGGGAGGAAAACAAATATGTCATCAGCGGGAGGCCCTGACGGAAGAGACACATCAGTTGAATCACAGCTGAGTCGCACAGACCTGGACTTATTTTAGCATGAGCGCCAATACCCGGTGTAGGCCGGTGTCGGTGTGGGCAGACAAAGCAGCAGCAGCAGCAGCAGCAGTCCCTGTGACGGAGCTCTGTGGTGGGCCCCTCCTCTGTCCGTCTCTCCAGCCTCACAGGCCACGGTTGAAAAATTAATGCAGCAAACTGACAACACTTAGGGCCTCCCTCTGCCTCTTTCTCTCCCCTCTTGTACCAAACAGGATCAATTACCCAAGCAGGGCTCCACTCAGCAGTGCTAAAGAAACAAGAGGCACTCTCCATCACAGCTGTGTGTGTGTGTGTGTGTGTGTGTGTGTGTGTGTGCGCGCACGTGCATGAGTGTGTGTGAGGAGCAGCCAGGCTTTATGATGAGCAGAGAGGAGGAGGAGGTGGTAATAGTCTGTTTGCTTCTCTCTAATGACAGCAGCAGAGTGGATTAGTGAGCCTCCTAACCCATCAGCATCACTCCTCCCAGTAAGTGACAGAGCATGTAAATAACAAGTTGTGGCCACTAGAAGGGAGGGGGGGAAAAAGACGGCTGATAAACCAGGAGAAAGTCTTGTCTGGGCGTTTCACATGTGTGCACCTTCATTTGTATGCAAGTGGAGATTTCCAGGAGTTCCATTTCTACAACATCAGCCAAGTTATTCAAATGCAGCACATCTGACTGGAGAGGATAACATAAAGAAAGGCATCAGCAGAAATGGCAGCAGGCAGTAATCCCCCGGCCAGGCCACTTGTGTTTGCCACGCAGGCAGGAAGGCAGCGCTGTCAGTGGCAGCACCCGTACAGGCCTTATCAGTGGCAGCCATAGGGCTCTTCTAATAACCCTGCTGATGCTCGGCAGCGCACAGCCAGACAGACAGGCGGGCGGACGGACGGACGGACAGGCAGGCAGGTTTCACTTCCCTCTTAACCAAAGAGTCTGTGTACCAGATATTAGCCATTTCCTTCACAGTGTAATGTTCACACAGCGTCATACCACAGTGTGACAGAAGTGGATGGAGCCACTGTGACATCACTCATTATTTTGTGGACTACTGTTTGACACCTTGGGTGTGGCTTTTTGGGCACAGGAATCAACATATTTAGACAAGAGGGCGGAGTAAGACAGTGTTAGCTTGAATGAGTGATGAATCTCAGCAAGCTAATGTTCACAATGCTACGAATTTCCTAAAAGGCAAAGTGCACTACTAACTGAGAAATGTTAAAATAATATATAGAGTAGTTTTTCAACAATGTCACTACATATTAATATTAATGTCATCTTTGTGTAAATGGCATGACTAGCATGCCAGCTGACTGACAATATAATGCAAACCAAATGAATGCTAACAATAGTTAAAGTTATGCTAACATAAAATGTTTTGTAATTAAGTAACAGTAAACTTGATGAAAAATTTGTGGAACAATAATGCAAACTAGTTAACCGTGACCACAGTAGAGGTGTCTGCCAAAGAAAAATATGTTTTATTTCAATACAAAGAAGCACTAAATGTCCAAATCACCAGATAAGCTAGCTACAAAACACACACAGCACCACTACTTACACATAACTTATACCTTAATAGAATTACTGTATATGTTGGTTTTGTAAACATTATGTACAACTTCACTCCCAGTACAGTCATCATGAATAAGAACAAAGCTATAGACACCAAATCTGTTGTTTTGCACAAGGCTGTAACATGTATTTCTGGTGTAAAATTTTGACATTGTAATGAGTCACATGATCCTTACCAGACCATTTAGGGACCTGCAGGCTTTGACACATGAATGTTGACTTCAGTTATCAGTTCTAGAGTTTTCCCACTTGGTGTCACTGTCCTGAATGCACTTTCCTCACCGTGGAATATCCTCACAGCTTCATGCATGTTGCACCTAGATAAGTCATTTCAGCTAGTGTTGACCGCCCCACCTACAGTATTAACCCTGTACACACACACACACACACACACACTTTGCCTTTATGACAGCTTTGTCTAACCTCAGGCCATCAGTGCTGCTGCTCCACTACCAGTGTATCTGCCTTCAGCATCATTATCACCATTCAAAAGGTCAAGCACGGTGCTTCCAGCCTCTTCTTTGTGATTTATGCCTTTGTGCTATTTCCTCTGTTCACATTAATCTCCATCTGTAAATCTAATCACACTGCCTCACCGTCACAGCTCCTGTTGCTCTGAGGACAGAGGGAATGGCCAACAGGAAACAGCTTATGTAAATATACCTCTGTTGACACAAGACGGGCAGCACACGGTGTCTTGCTGCAGTTACGAGACACACGGAACACGGTACAGTTAAGGACAAGTTTCACTTTGGCTGCTGGCTCTTTTCATTTCCCGTTGCCATGCTTTGCTCTCATTACACTTTACCATCTTGATTCACAACTTATTTCTCCGATCATCTTAATGGACCTTTGCAGCTGAAACAAGGACACCTGCAGACACAGTGCAGACAGGCCCTTTGTAGTCAATGAGTAACTCTAATGTTGACACCAGAAAAACAGCATGTCACTGTGATGACGCAAAAACAGCTTGGTCAAATGGACGTGCTTGCATGCCTGCTTGCGTGAGATTATAATCATTACCAGTAGAAAACCTCCACATTCCCTTTAAAGTGTTCCTGTACTAGCCATGCTTACGACATTAATTGTGTTTTGTGTATTACTTATAAGCAAGAGAGGCGCAAATTCAGTTTAAAACAATAATAAATCACCATAAATACAGCACACTGGACCGTTTTATGAGGTGAATTATGGGCAGAACCTACGGGGAGCAGCCACTGCCAACCGGAAGTGACGTGCCAGCGTTAATTCCAGGTGATCAAGTGTGAGTAAACAAGCAGCAGTCAGTGAGTGAGATTGAGTGGAAAGCACATGTTCGCGCTGGTTGTCTGTGCAGCTGTAAGCCTTGCACTAGGGCTGGGCGATAAAAACTTACATTGCAGCAATATTGTCTTTTGAGATATATTTTGTGATATATAATAAACAAGTTGTGAATAGTACAAAAAGCTCATTCACCGTGATTCTTTTGGCTATATTTTGCTGTAGGGA
The DNA here is from genome assembly GCA_037367365.1 of Apogon talboti. NCBI lineage: Eukaryota > Metazoa > Chordata > Actinopteri > Kurtiformes > Apogonidae > Apogon > Apogon talboti. Next base: position 24,706,616 of record JAPQRQ010000008.1, on the reverse strand, counting down.
ATTTCACTTCACTTTTTCACACCCACTTTCACTTCTCCATAAATAAAAACAAAAACCCCAATATTATGGATGCTGTCCACGTTAAGTATGTTAGCGTGGGCATGACTAGAGATGTCCACATGAACTTTGGTAATGACTGATTGCTGTTCTTGGACATTAAGCTACGCTAAGCTTTAATTACCTTAAGCGTTTTAGAATGTCCCCTTGTAATTACATTCTTAGCTTTTATTCATAGTTTTGTTTTTAGAATAGTAATGTAGCATACCTGTTGGGTTATGCTGCACTAGTGTTAACACTGCTGTGACCACCTGGGAAAAACACTGTTGCAAACAGCGAGTTTTCAGCTGAAAGTCTTTACTGATGAAGTGGACCGTCAGACTGATGTACGGCTCCGTTGTCCAGCTGGACCACAAGTCTGTTGTCACTTCGTAAAACTCCATTGGTGCCAGCTCTCGGTCTACTTCTGTCTTGTATTTGCTGTACAGGTCAGGGATTACAATGTGGGGAAAAATAGGTGCGCAATGGTATAACATACCGTTTGTCAAGTGTGCAGAACATCTTAAAACCGTCTTTAGTAACAGTTTTGCCTGGCACCACATCTCTGGCTAGGTGAAACGTTATGGCTGCAGTGATTTCGGTCTGCCTTTCAGATGTTTTCTCTCATACGGTCACACTGACTGACGGAGCAGCGACTTCGGACTCAAGCGTACTTGACGATGAGCTATAATGTACAGTGAGATACTGGACAGAACCAGTAGAATTATATGTGATCTTTTGAAACAGCTAGCAATGAAACTTCACTATAGGTACCGTTTAAGCATTAAGGAAAGGTCTACTGTTGCGTGCCTTGAAGCAGCCTTGGAGCACTCTGAGTACAGTAGCCGCACGCTCAGCTCTGTGGCTGCCACTAGCAGCATAAAGACTTAATCAGGTCTCCTGTACAGAAGGACATCGGTGCTTTCTGAGAGAATTCCCTCTGCAAGGACTGATGGGAACCTTGGCTATGACACAGAGAACCCTACAGGCCTGTCAGCTCATCCCCATGCAGCTCAAATCAGCACTCGGCTTCCGACTGCACTCTCTGCTGCACTGACACGCACTCACACAAAGGCTGACACCAATCTCCAACCTCGATTCAAACACCAACTCAGTCCTGCAACAGATTACTTGACAAGTGCTTGTCAGCTTCACGCCATACACATCAAGTGCTGCCGGGTTAGATGTCAAGTGACACATAACCATCACAAGATCAACCAAATATGCAGAAGACTGCGGAAGAGCGAGGACCATGTACCGCTCTGACAAACTACAATTTACCTCTAGTGAAGAAGAAGTCAGTATGGCCTGATTTATAACAGTGCATTAAATGATTTGAGTTACTTCTGTTTTAATAATACATGATAACCCCATGATAATGCCAAAAAGGATTATATAAATGAATCAAAAAGACTTTGCTTTGATAAGAGCAGCTAAGCCAATGCTAATGGCTTCAAATCTGCAATCTGTTACAAGCATCATCTTTAAAATGCACACCGTACAAGCCGCGGATTAAGACAGGGAAGAAATCAATACAAAAGCTCTAATTCCTTTGACAGATATTATCAACTCGAGATTTCAAGATGGTGACTGATATTTTATGTGCCACCAAAATGCAAGGAGAAAGCTTTTAATAATTGATGGTGCTGGAGCAGGGAGATTTTTAACTGCTCTCCTCCTGTTATCAATCATTAATGGAGTTTCCATCAAAAACACTTCAACCCCTCAAGTATCAAATCTCTCTTGAAGGTGGAGGGCCTACATTCAAACATCCCACTTAATCAAAGGGGGCACAATGGGCTCTCCCTTTCTCTCATTTTCACTTGCGCAAATTAGGATAATAACAGCACAGCATAACAGTGTAAGTGTAAAAGGAGGCATTGGATCCAAGGTCTTTTTTACGTGTTATGAGGGTTAATGGGAAAATTGTAAATGTTTAAATGACAGGAGGGTGGAAGCAGCTTGCCTTCCAGTGTTTTTACCTCCTTTACCCCTGCATTTATGCAGGGCTGTTTAAGCTCAGTCTGTCTATGGCTGCTGGCTCTGCTCTGTAAAGCTGCAAGGCCTGTGCCTGGTCAAAGTCACACAGGACACGATGTGCATCAGCGACACTCACCAAGAGCCTGCTACCCTTTCAAACACCCACAAGGTTACACACAACGCTGCATGCACACAGCGTTGATGAAGCAATAGGCCTTTCATGTTTCTTACTTCAGACTGCTTTAATGGATGGGCTGTGATCTGTCAGCAGACGGTTTGGACGGTGTTGTGTAAAACAGGCTGACGTCCAGTACACATTTACTGTAGCCACTTCTTTCAACAGTCCCACAACAGTGTGAGATACGACTGCATGACATTGGTAGAGAGCACGAGCACAGCAAATAAGATACAGCCGTCCTAATTACCCATGAGGATGGTTTTGACGGCGTTTGGGCGGTCAGTGCCATGCTGCAGTGCCATCAGAGTCTCACTTCTGTCTGATTTGGAGCTGCAGCAGATTAGCAGCTACTACACCAGCAGATCTGCAGTGGCATGCACACATTTTTTTCCCAACACTTCATCCTTCTGCCACCCCCTCCTCTCACTACCCTCACACCCTCCCCACACACTCACACTGTCCTGTTTCACTGGCCTGACCTTGCCTGTCATCAGTAAAAAACACCTTTTCCAGGCTGCTGCATAAGTAGTGGAGAGGAAACTGTTGGAGAAACTTCAAGCTTTACTGGGTCCCCGTTTGCAGGTTTGTGCTCTTTTTAGATAATCCATTCCAGCTTTATATGGTTTATTTAATTAAACTTTTAACATCCACTATATTCAAGGAACTTTTACTGAGGCTCGGGCTTATACCAGAAAAACTTTGAGTCCCAAAAGGAAACATCTGCTAATTTCTGAGTTTAGCATGAGGCTAAAACACAACAATATTACACACAACTATATTTTTCACACTTATTCATGCATATTTCTTTACTTTTCATATTGATAATATGTGTCTATTACATATTGTTTGTTCTAATTGTGTTTTAACAGAGCGTCTCCATATGTATACTTATACTTATATGGAGCCACTGTAACACACTATTTCCTCTGGGATTAATAAAGTATTCTGGATCTGAATAAACTACAACAACTCGAACATCAAATATAACCCCAAAATTCTGACCTTGTGGATGTTAAGAGGATAAAGTAATCACTGAAATCACCAACTTTGAAGATGAATTATTTCAGTGTAAACAAGGAAGGAGTTTAAAAGGTAAGTATACTTAGTGTTACAAAGACGTCTGGATGATAACAAGTGCTAATATGAGCCTATAAGAGTAACTTATACAGTCCAATGTGCTGTACTGTGATCTTTTGGCTATGTGAGGAGAATTAATGCACAAAGCCAGCCAGCTTATATTTGCATGGTGTATGTTATCTGAAATTTGCAGAGCAGCCAGTTTTTTTTCTAAGTGTACATTGGCTACAAGTTAGACCTGGTCATATGAGCAGCTCTAATCTGAAAACCAAATCACTTGAGCAGTGCTACAGCGATGGTATATGCCTTCACTCACGCATTCAGGCGTCTTTGTAGCAACCATTTGTAAACATTTGTTTTGATCAGACCGTTATCGGCACTTTAAAAAGCACTTACAGTACATTCAGATCATGGAGCCGTCGCTGCGCTGGGCTCCTGCCAGCTGAGTGGCACAGGTCAATTATGTTTCAAAAGATAACAACAGCTGCTGCCATTTATCTAATCTCAGCGTGATTTCCATCTCAGGGATTTATATTAAGTAAACAAGATAAGTTAAGATATTCATTTTGAAAGAGGACAGGCGTCATAACGGGAGCTAATCTGCTCGTCACACATGATAACCTTCTGCTCCGCAACTGCTGACTCATGTGAGATGAGCTGAATCCAACCACGAAGCGGCCGAATAATCCATGGGATTTAAGGTTATCTGATATATTTACCAGTGGCTTTACGTGTTAAATTCATGCATTGTTACAGACCATTTCTCCAAATTTCTGTGTTCATAATATTTCTGACTGCCAAGGACACCATCAGTCTGCACATTAAAACAGACAGCGCTGACAGATAACACTGCATAGTTTTTGTGTCAATTATGCAACTTTATTGAGGTTGGAAAGCCTCCCTGTTAGTAGAGTTTGTAGACCATCAAACATCAGACAGTTGACTCCTGAGAGGGACTGCACTGACAAGCTGCGCCGTCAGAAAATCAAATCAGGAAGGTAGGCAAGTGAACAAACAAAAGGATGAGTTTAGGATGAGATTTTGTTTATTGTCATTTTTGCACGGTGACTGTTTGGCAGCTGACTCTCAAATCTCAAATACTGCGGCGTCTTTGAACACACCGGAGTCTGCTCTGCTTGCAGGTACATGACTACAGAGACAACTTCAACCAGTTCTACTGATGTGTGTGTACCTACGTCCTCTTTACTGTAGTGAATGAACACACACCAGTGAACCTCATCACACACACGAGCCCATCATGATCATCAAACTACTAAACAACTGCAATTAACAATTTGTCTTTTCCTGTATGTTATTTGCCTTAATGTCCATTCATCCGTTCATTTCCTGATGCAGGTGCTGGAGCCTTTCCCAGTACACCCTGGACCTGTCAGCAGTTCATCGCAGGGCTGACATATACAGATGAACTACCACTCACTGTCACATTCACAACTATGAGTTAGATCAATTAACCTGCTAATGCTGTGTGTTCCATGTGTCATAATAGTTCAGTAATATGTACGCACCTTATGAAGAACATACATGACAATACACCTCCGTTAGCTTAATCAACCTGTTTTATACACTTAAAAGGAAATGATCTTACTGATTAGACATTGTTCACCATTAGCTAAAATAATTGCGATCAGGCATTATGTAATAATCTTGACGGGGCTGCAGTACTGTGTGGCACATCAATCATCATGCTGTCTTACAATCATGTCAGTAAATCAACCTCATCAAGTCCCCAAGAAATGTATTTTTTACAGGTTTGAACCACATTTAATCAAAGTTAAGATAGTACTACCTTTATCTCTACAGATCAAAATACTAAGATTAATCATGTAGTTCAATCCAGTTTTGACTCTCTGCAAGCTGGCTTTCATAATTTACTCAAATTCAGAATCAATCTTGTGCCTCCGAGGCAGGGAAATGTCAGTGATTTGTAGTTAATAGGCAACGGCGTGCAAAAGCGTTTCCCTTCATTCATACCATCCTTCTTCACATTTAACTTTTTCCCCTGACCATGTGAGAGTTTCCAAGCCTTTCTGCTTGGCATAAACTCACCTGTTTTCAAGAAAAAGCAACTACTGCAACACCAATAACTGTCAAAACGCTGAGAGGAATCAATACACAGCCATTAATCTCTCAAGAAGGTATGCGAAGACTCCAACTTGGCAGACAGCGGGTATGTCAAACCACAGTTACTCTCTAACACAAGCGAACAGCCGCAATTAACAGTCTTTTATTCATTCTGTCATCGGTTTTGTCATTAATGGCACGGCTCCAAGCGAAAAGATCCAGTTTAACTGTCAAAATGGTCCCTCCACATCAACCCGACGTCACTGCAGACGACTATCAGCCTGATAAAACCCACATTTCACTCTGCTCTCTGCTCCTGTGACTCCAAGAAAGAGCCTTATCAGGAGAGAGACGGTGGGACGGTGCCAGGCCGGTCCGACTTAGTGCAACACAGTCCAAACAACAGACGCTCCACATGGAGACAACAAACAGCCTAATACCCCGGTGTGTGTGACGGAGGACAGGCTGAATTTTAATGAGACGCCGACAGGAAAAAGGGAAACATGGACAAACAACAGGAGAGAGGGAAAGACAGAAGCGTCTCCCACGGTGTGAGGACTGGCTGCTGCTCCTCTGGGTGACCCCGGCGCTGGGAGCCACAGATCAGACCAGGGACACCGTGTGACAGATGTCTGCCCTGGCGCAGGAGTGCTGCTGGCACAAACACCAAAGAAGAAAGGGAACAAACAGTTAAAGCTAAAGAAGAGGGTGAACACAGATGGACTGAAAAAGGTGATGAGGAAGAGGAAAACTACAGGAGGAAGAGCGTTTGCTGTCGGCTTTGTGTGAATCAGACGTCACACCACGCCACCGGAGCCACACTGTCATGTTTCTGTCCGACTCCAACCAGTTTGGTCGGAAAGTGGCGCTGCAAGTTCAGACAAACCTGGAGCAGTGACTGAATTTGAGTAACCTGGGAAAAGGAAACGAAAACCTCACAGGCAGTAAAAAAACACACATATCATCTGTGTGTCATTCATTCTTCTCAAATGGGAATCTGAATTCAGAAAATGAAAAAGGAATGATCCATTTATGAATCACACACTACAACATTAGAGCTGTGGTGAAAAAGACAAACTGAAAACAGACTATTGTTTAGGAAACCGCTCTGGTACAAATGTGGGACAGATCAATCAACTGGCTCAAACTGGATCGGTACCAGCAGAACTTCACTGATGGAAACAGACATTTTTTGTACTTCCAGTATTAAGATGTGCTGTTTAATGACTCCCAGTTGATTTCACTGATCCAGTTTCATTACCTTGGGTTGATAACAGTTCAGCTTCCTGCTGTACCTGCTCCAAAGTATCCATACTATATCAGCCTGTAAAAACTGAGGGACGCCCACATTTGGACACTTAAACCTCTAGTTCCTCTAAAGCACAGATGAAAGGGGCAGTTCTCTCTCACTGTTTGTAAAGGCTAGCAGGAAACAAACCTTGGGTCACACACATAAAAGACAAATGGGGAAATTAGGTCTGGACACATGCCTGTCTATGTCCCATTTCCTCACGTTTGACTTGACTGTAAAATCGAAAGCATGTAAAACAATGTGTCTCTTGTTGTCTTGTCAGATTCATGAACGCATTGCAAAGTAGCACATCATTTTTTTTCATAATCTGATTATGGATTCTGATGCATGTATCGACCATCGATGCTGTTCTTGAAAACCAGTCCAGTTCTGCAGACAGAATAATGAACTGCATTATGCACAAGGCACAAAGAGACACCAACCAGGTTTGGAATGCTCTGAATCTACAGCGGCCATAAAACTGAGGACGTGTGTGTTCACAGTGAGGCAAAAACTCACTGTACGACCTCCACACAACGACTCTCCCACTCTACTTCCACTTTGAGGAGCAACATGCAAAAAGGAGATGAGAGGAGAGAAGAAGGGAGCTAATTATAGCCTCACAGCAGGATGGCCAGAAACAAACTTGATTATCATCATCGTCAAGAAGGCACAAAGGAAACCTGCTGCCTTCCTCCTTCCACCACAATCCAATAGAAAGGCTTTTAGCCTTCGTAATGATTTACAAAGTGACAAGTCAAACAGATTTACTGTGACAGGCTGAAAGGGACCAGCACCAACGCTATTACTGCTCACGTGACCAGACCTCCTAGCCCTTCTCCTGTTCCCCCTTTCCTCTCTGCCCCCACCTCCTCTAGTGCCCCCCATCCCCCCTCCCATCCTGTCTGTTCCAGGGGACAGCGAAGAATGAGGCTGGCTCAACAGAGGCCAGCAACAAGCCTATTCAGTTCCCCTCTCGCTCAACACGAGCCCCCTTCAAACAAGAGGGAAAAGCTGGGCTTTGTGGAAGTTAGTTACTTAAAGCAAGAGCCCCCCCCCCCCACCACC